>JAQBSW010000346.1:0-218562 GCA_029291075.1 Eudiplozoon nipponicum
TCCTCATGGTCAGAAATGTTGGTTTTATACCAACTTTTCCGTAATTCCCTCAAAATTTCGATGGGGCCAAGGTTTATTTATTATCTGCTCAGTTTCTGTGGGCCCAAGCAAGGATTCTACTTCGTTTTGTAGGCCCAAAATGGGATTAGGTAGCTTCCTAATGGCCTCAAGCTTAGAATAAATCCGTCGCTGCAATTCAGAAGGTAGTTTATCAAAAACCTTCGACAGTTTTTGATGATTGTCATAATCAAGAAACGGGGAGAAAGCGGAGTCTACGCGCATAAAGAATAGTTCACTATCTCCATCCCAAACAGGAACATCAATATCTAAAATTAGACCTGACATTTTAACAATCTTACGGGATCTTAAAAGCATAAATTTATAAGCAATATGAAAATGTATAAATATACTTTAACGAAACGCTTAACCACAGACAGCTTCCACAGTTGAATGAGCGCAGAACACAGATGAATTAGTTCCTTCACAAAACACGTCACAGTAACTGCTTCCAAAAATTGAAATTATCCGCAATTGAGCCTGTCGTGTACGTACGGTGCTATTTTGCACGTAGGAAAGTTGAACAGAGGGCCTGTTGGCCTTTGATGCCAATGTATTATTATTATACCCAAAATTTTTTTTACCAGAAATCCACGAACATATACCCAACAAAATTCCCAGAAGACCACGACCAGAGTAAAGAAGACGTAAGCACAGCTGTTAATCTATTTTTATTCCAAATAAATGAAAAAGAAAGTCAATTTTATTTATACCAAAAAAACAGAATAATACTCAATATCCTGGCGCGGTCGCCAATTTTGACAAACGCCCCGGCTTCAAGTAAATGCCGTACGACGTAACAAACTCGGTTAAGGTGCTCTGGATATAGATATTGTTATGATAGGGGGGCCCTTAACGGGGCCTGGTTGTGTGTTCTCCGGCAAATGCCGAGTGTGAAGATGACCTAGATCCTTGGGTTGACTCTGGCTGTGGTTACTTCTGCTGTTGCGTTGTAATCACGATGTCGAAAACTTGGTTGAAGTTCTGCATTAATTGGCTCGTCTCGCTGGTTGTACCGCAACAAGATGAGTCACGGATGTTCCAATTGTTGGTGAAACAATTCCAATAACCAGCGTAGGTAAAGGACAGCCGACAGCACGCCCACGTAACGCAAAGCAGAAGGTAAATGCGACAACTGACTTGCATGGTAAATTGCCGTGCTTAAATACCATGCTATATTAATATATGTCTACTTGCACACTATTTGATAACGGCAGGTTTCGCATTTTTCTCACTGGTGCAACGTAATTAAAATTGAATATAATTTATTCAATATGTCGGAAATTAATTTGTGTCGTTACAGAATATTTAAATAATGGGCATTACAAACGAGGACGAAATTTTGATTAATCGACAAATAAAATGTTCTTTAATTATAATGGTGCTGGGTAGATTTTTCGAAATTGTATTAAAAGTAACAGCAGCCAACAATTCCTCAGTTCGAAATTGAATAAAAGAATATCGAGCACAATATTTAGGATTTCTGGCGAGGAAATTTGGATACGTTTATTTGCGGTTAACTCCGATCAATGATCAAGCCTTAAGTTGTGTGAATACATTTATGAATCAAACTTTCATCACTTTTACTAATATCCGAAATGGTAAATTCACAATTATTTATTTTTATTGTTAATTATTATTAATTCTTCAAAGAGCTTTTCTATGGCAACTATCTAAAGGCACATTATGTCGTTTCCCCGTTCATTATTTAGAATTATTTTGTTTCAATCTAATCTACAATTTGCATCATAATTATTTCCTTGCACGCGTTTAACTACTCGAAAAGCTGAACCCATTTAGGAAATTTGGCAATCGTTTTAACTAGTCATCCAACTTTCCATTTTATCACATGTGTATACGTTAAGCCTGCTATAAGAAAACATTCATTTTGATTCGACAGCATGTAATATATCGCACCTGTAAACCTTATTTAATGAGAGGTACCACTTATATGTTTAAAAGGTAATTAATCAAATTTAGTTTTTGAATTTATATATACATCCTGCTTTTATTACTAAAAAGCAGTTAAATGTTCAAACAAACTATCAATTAATATAATCAAGGTTGCGGTCCAGATATAAACATCTGACCCATTAATTACTTACATATGTCAGTATAGACTAAGAATTGTATAATTTAGAAAAGGCAATTCATCCAGTAGACCGGTTTCGTCCTTATTGTTATCACCACTCGCGCAACCAATGTCCGTTTAAACTATCAATTAATTTTATTTTTTGAAAATTATTATTGTGTTTTTTGGAATAAAAAATCGTATCTGGTACTGTGTTCCAAATTTCCAGCTCGAAACATCAGGAGTAAAGAAGTATAACTAGTTATTAAAAAAATAAAATCAAGCTATATTGCTAAAATAAAAGTTACCATATCTATAAAATTATTTTAACTCTAGAAACCCACAGCAAAAACATTAGATCTTCTACAATTCAATATTATCATCCTTCGGATCGCTTGGTTGAGTCGAAGTTTAAACAATAGAAAATTTTTCAATTTTGATTTAAGATGAGCAATCATAGCCATTTACTTCTTATCTGCAGTTCAAATTTATTCCTGTGTTGAGTACTATGTACCAATTATGGTAAAATGGAACGGAACAGTTAGATGCTGGATGTTGCCGAGAATTTATATATATGCAATTATGTATTTGGAGCTGCGCACCTTATTATAAAATATTTCAAATCGGACCAGAAGTATAAATCAAAGTCGGCATGAACGAAAGTTTTAATGCCAGGTACACATTTGCTTCGTGCTTACTGGTGACTCATCACTAGTAGCCGTTATTCCACCTTATATCCACTAAATAGGTGATTGAGGAATTTGTGGCAATTGGACGGCACAATCTCCTATACGGATGTGTAAATATGATGTAGTAAAGATAACTTTATATAAAGTCTTCAACTGTATGACTTCAAAGCCAACTTACTTTATAAAATATACAAAAAAGTCCGTAAAGGGTACCAACATTAGGGCTATTGTGTCATTACCTGACACCAAAAGCTATGGTTGCCGAACATGTACATTGTACCAAAACTATGGTTGTCGAGTCCGTACTATACTAAAGTTCAACTACTCCTGAACATCAATTACTCCAGCAAATCCCTTCACTCTAGATTTGAACGATATCTGTTATCACATATCGCGGTAAACATTACATCGCTCAATTAAATATCTAATCCATGTAAAGGATACAATAAAATATGTAATATTTAGATACTGTTGGTTGCGGAGAGCTAATATACATATCATTTTGTATTAGGTATTGTGCACCTAATAACAAATCAGTTCAAATTAGACCGCTGAAACAGAAGACAATAGCATGCATATATATTGTGTCATGCATATAGTCGACTCAAAGTTAGGAGCGGTGGCTACAGCCTATAGTGATACCACACTTGATCAAGAAATGTGTAACATTTAGACGGACAAAAGATTTCTCAATATGACATACAATCCCGCGTAGAGAAGTTTAAATATGTAAACACCCATACATTGGCATTATACTGCATATTATAAAGGTGTTTCCTCATTGTAAATGTGTCATTTTAAGTGAATTATGTCCAGTGAAACAGGTTTTTATTGTTTTCACCTTTTTTCTACATGGTTTTTAATTCAAGATTATGTTGCACCTTTATTCAAAGTATTTAATTTCCGGTCATTTACTGATAAATTGAAGCTCAAACTAAATCATTCGGATATTATTTTTATACATCAGTCATTTCATATGTAGACACAAAAAAAGTGTTAAAAACTAAACTGAACTTTTCATTGATAAACTGATTTTGTAAATTTATCTCATAATAACTGTTAGCGCACTTTTATGTTTATTCCTCTTAATCAAAATATTTGTTAAATATTTAGGATATCCAATATTTGTGACGGCAAAATGACGTCAAGACAACTGATAGATACTGTTTGTGGCGGAGAACTAATATATATATATATATATATATATATGAGAGAGATATGCTATTATGTATTATGTGTTGCGAACCTAGTTACAAATTAATTCACTTATGAACAGAAAGATAAACCAAAGGCAGCAAGAACGGAAAGTATAATCTCATGCACATTCTTTTGGTGCTTATTTGCGACACATCAGTAGGAGCCAGTATTACGCCATTAACCCACTATATATTTGCGTGAGGTCAAACTTTCCCATATTCCTCACCCAAATATGTAGTAGATAAGGGACTTTCTACGGGCTCCTACTGATGAGTTGCCAGTAAACACGAAACGAATGTGCACGAGATTACACTTTCAATTCATGCTGTCTTTGGTCTGAACTAATTTGTTACTAAGTTCGCAACACCTAATACATAATTGCATATACATATATATATATATATATATATATATATATATATATATATATATATATATATATATATATATACACATATATATATATATATATATATATATATATATATTAGTTTCGCCAAACAGTATCTATCAGTTTTCTTCACGCTATTTATCTTAATGATCTACATTATGTTAGAATTTATACAGTTTAAAACTGATTAACATAATCATGAATTATGTGCGCTTCATAGATCGGCAAATTAGACTGAATTGAAATAAAACCTATGCATAAACCTATAAACCGACGAAACTTGATTTGCTTATTCAAAGTTCTAAGGTGAACCTACATGTGAGATGCTTAACCAGCTGAAGCAATTTTTTTAGAAGCCATAAACAACTTCGGTGCTGCAATGCGAGTTTATTGACCAATATGTGGACTCTGTTAGCCGTGCATGCACTACGTGCTTTTTGGGACTTTGCGTGTTTGGGTTTAACGCTGAAGGATGAAGGCAGATTTTGCGTGGTACTGACCTGAAATTATCAACAAGCATTAGGTTTTTTAATTCGAATAACTATCTGAAATCATTCCTAAAAGTTAAATGGCAAACCAATCAACGTGAATGCATTGCGTATACCTAAAAAGGTTATTTTTTGGCGTCGTAGTAAACGTATAAAGTAGGCAAATTTAGCGTCCTTTTACAAAAATAAATTTAGGTTGAATGTTTTAATTATGCAGGCAATTATTAAATAAACCGTACTTTTTACAAATATTTTCTGTAATTTCTTTTATGTTTATGCATAAATTTGTAGCTTTATGCCATTAAAACACGTGAATATTTGGCTCATGATTTATTAAGTAGGTGATCCTTGCTCACGCAATTTATACCAATGTATCATTCAAAATTTTTCTGGAGTACCTATTTTTAATAATTAATAAATTAAAATATGTGCAGCTTTAATCGGAGAAAAGTAAAGAGGCAAATATTCATAGCAAAAAGTACGTAAATAATGCAAAACACTTTTTAGTCAAGATCGCATTGTATTTATGGGCACCAATCCCTTTAATTTTAACCCATATCCTCTTTCCGAATGTTTTAATATTAGGCAGAGTCTCGTCTTGTAACGATAGTAAAGACGAAAGTTCGGAACGTGTTGGTAAAGAGGAAAATATACTTAGCCAAAATTACGTAAATGTAGTAAATTTCATTTTAGTCAAATCGCATAATATTTATTGACATCAATCCCTTTAATTCTAACCCGCCCCTCTTTCAAAATAGTTTCAAATTAGGCAGACTCTTGTCTTGCAATGTTAGTGTAGAAGAAAGTTTTAAATGTGTTGGTAAAAAAGCAAATATTCCAAGCCAAAATTACGCAAATGGAGTAAAGCTTATTTTAGTCAAGGTCTCAGAATATATATTGGCACCAATCCACATAATTCTAACCGGTCCCTATTTACAAATGTTTTGAAATTAGGCAAATTCCCATCTTGCCATGACAGTGATAAAAAAATTTCGAAACATGATGTTACGCTAAAACGGCAGCAGCTTTTCTACACCGTACGACAGGCTAAAATTAGGATTGATTTTTCCTCAGGCAAGGATGTCCGATTTGGTTATTGCGCAATAAGTTATGGTATCATTGAACAAATAATATGAATATAGCAAAAGCTGCTTAAACTTTATGCGCATGATTTATTATATAGCAGGCAGTCAGGAGGCTTTTCATCCTGGAGCATTGTTTGTGACACTATTAAGAGCTAAGATGTTATTTTGTTTTCTACAATAACACAGCCGCCGTAGTTACAGCCGCGAGGTCATTTTGTCATCAGACTCAATAATTAAAGTATTGATCTATAACACGTCGGCAAATTCAACGAATTTTTAAAAAAAATTCGTGCCACTGTTCCAACATTCTAAATATTTTTGCTCGCTTTATTACGTTTGTTCGCTTTTTAAACGGCACCGAGTTTGACTGGATGCGGTGTGACATTGTGTTTAACAGGCCTACAGTCGTGGAATTGTGACCTGTGTTGTGAAAGATTCTTTAAAGATCATTAACCTTGCTTAATCAAACTTTTGCTCGATTTATAATTTATCGTGTGACCAAATATTCGTATTTTTTTGTGTGTTAACATTGAGTTTGCGGACTTCAACTAGAGATCCTAAAATATATATATATATATATATATATATATATATATATATATATATATATATATTTGTGTGTGTTTTTGTGTATTTCAAGAAAAAAACAAATGGTCATCTGTTTTTATTTTTCTTAGATAGATAAATTTTACTGTTAGTTAATTGATGTAAAAATGACACATGAGTACTTTTTTAATACAAAGATTTCGTCATAATATTGCACTACGGAATATTTGGATGAAAAATTGATATCCGCATTTATACACACGTTTGCTTAATTCATGACATAGTCACCATTTAGTAAAAAAAAACATTCTTCGGGTCTTAAATGTTGTTATACTTTGCGCAGCGCTGTCATCCTCTCAATTTGATTCCGCATTTTTTTGTGTGGGACAATTGAGATCACAGACATTATCTGTCCCAGTTGATAACATTTTCATGAATTATTTAGATAAATTATCTCTACGGCATATCTCCCCTCAAACCAAACCTATATTTAAGATACTTGGAGGACATTTTCCTAATTTCTTAACAGAAGGACAAGGAGTTGGAGCATTTTCTGTATTTTTAGCTAATCAACTAGGAGACTTCGAATGTGCATTTGAAAAAGAATGAAAAGAAAAGTGATCATTTATGTGTGTTAAATTAAAACAATTGGTTCAGAAATTAGAAAAAATATTTAAAGGAAAGATACTTGTTCGGATGTCTTCCAGAATTTCTGCTCTTATCACCGGTTTGGAATCAAAATATGCCTTCTATGATCCTTAATAACAAATCGTAAAATTGTGGATTTAAATTACGGGGACAAAGAGCTGATGAAATTTAAAGAAATATTCAGGATAAATGGTTATCCGGTATAATTAATTAAGGAAATCATAGACGAGATACTATGGTTTTTAAATTGTAAAATAAATCAGGCAAAACAGGTAAGGCATTTAGATAAGCCAAATGAAGATAAACACAGAGATTTGGTTCTAACTGATTCCAGAATAAGTAGAAACATGAGGACGTTAGTAACGAAATACAATATAAAACAGTATTATGAAAATCTGTCACTATAGGCAATAAGCTAGCGAATCCAAAAGAAAACATCAAACCACACAAAAAATCAAGGGCTTAAGGTATAACTTATAAAGGTTGCAAACTCGGGTATATAAGTGAAACTATGCATCCTATAAAGGTACTTAGAGAGAAAATTGAAACGGCATATACATTTGGACATAGTCATAGATCAGATCTAGCCAGGTACTCAATGGAGACAGGTCATCAGATAAACCGCGCTGGCTGAAAACTGCTTTAATTATGTTACAGAGATAGATTAACCAGGCTGATAAGGGAAAGAATTGAAATAAAATCAGGATTGAACGTCAGGAACGTGACATGCGTGTAGCAATCATTAGGCCCCATATTTAATGAAGCCTTCTAGAATGGCAGAAATCTTGGATAGAAGAAATCAGATTTAACAATAAACCCAACTACAAGAACGCGACTATATACATGAGATAGAAAACGGAAAAAATTAAATGGAGTTAGAATGATGTAATTTGGCCGCTATACTGGGAGGAAGCTAAATAGTAACTTAAATTTTGATTTATATATCTATATTATATATTGATTGTACACAGACACACACACACCCATATATATATCAATATTTAAATAAGGTTTGCGAGGACCTCACATGGTTACTTATATGTTGATTTAGATGTACAAATTATATATGTTGTGTGTATGCGTCTATGTATGGTTATTTATGTCATCATATAAAATGTGAGTAGTTTCGAATATACATCAACCATATATAAGACAGTAGGTATTGAGATCGAATATCAAGGCAGACAGAAATATACTTTAGAAATTAAAAAAAATATAAATAGATCTGTCTTGAATGAGGATACCACATTTGCCACAAGTTGTTTTTTTCTGTGAGTAGGGAGTCAATCAATGCTAAACACAATCTGAGCACATGAAAATGTAAAAGAATCATTATTTTATTTATTTTATTTTTTATTTATTTATTTTATTTTATTTTATATATATATATATAAATAGACGAACAAGAATCTATATGTTTATTAGTCCAAAATATATATATATATATATATATTATGTACATTGATTTCGAATATTACACAGAATATCTTTAATTAGTAAGAAAAAACACATTAATTACAAATTGGAAAATGACCATGTATTTCGAGACTACTAAACTTCACTTTAAAATCTTTCACTTATATACATCTTGAGTTTTCATTTTATTAAGTGGGTGGCAGCAAATTTGATTAGGTGTTACTTCTATTTCTTGTTTGGGCTAATTAGTAAGTGCATATGGCTATTAGTTTGTGTGTGTGCCTGGTTACACTTAAATTCTTTCTCGCAGTATTGCGAAGTTATGTCTGAGATCTGGTCATTCTTGTATTGATGGCTTGAAAGTTAACCAACATTTCGCATTGTTGGCTGTTACGAGTAAGAATGTAATTTATCCAGGTGTAGTCTTTCGTTTTTCCCTGTTCCGCAATTTTATTTTCTTCCATTAGTAACAGCACAGGTGTGAATTACAATGTTGAATGTTCATATTGTTTCGAAATTTCGGTCTCCGTGTGTGCAGCTGTTTTTCCCCTTCAGTTTTTTGCAAATCCGATCGAATTTTTTTGTTGAGTCTGGTCGAGGGGGTGTTTGGTCTTGCCTGACATCAAACAGAAAGATGATTCAAGAAATATCTAATCAAGAATAAATGCAATTCTGAAAAAGATGAAAAATCACGTCTTACCACCGATGGCTGATTTCGATATTAAATCAAAAGTCATAGAGGACACCCAAAAGGCAAAACCTGTCGGTACAATTTCCGCAAGATTGCACGGAAAACCAAAATCACATAAACCTTCGATGCAGCACATTATGTCAATGATCAATGCCACGCAACATAAACCAGTTTCTCTGCAAAATACTTCAACCAATACAAAATATCATAAACGAAAACATTATCAAGGATTCTTTTGAGCTAGCAGATAAACTGACGTGGAAGAACATTCTACAGAATAAAATGGTCTCACTTGACGTCTCATTCTTATTTACGAACATTCTACTGGATAAGAAAACGACGATCTTGTGTGACCTGATTAAAAATGTGTTTTACGATTTTCCTATAGACACCAATGACATCAAAGAGCTCATATTAGCATTTACAAAAACGTGCAATTAACATTTGAAGGGAAACAATACCTTCAGATCAATGACGTAGCTATTGGAAGCTGCATTGCACCCCTTCTGGAAGATGTATACATGTATCATTTTGAAAACACTAGACTAAAATATATAATTGACCAGTGCACACTTACCAAAGGTATGTAGATGGTAAATTATTGTTCATCCCAGAAGCGGCAGTCCCATCCGAAATACTCAAACAAGACAATAGAACCGATCCAGAAATCAAATTCATTCTCGAGGTAGCGAAAGCCAATAGTTTTCCCTTCCTTGACATCAAACTCAAACGAGAATATAACGGGGATTTAACAGTGGCCTTACATAGAAAATCCGTGGTCACCGGGCAATACATTCATTACAACAGCAGTGTGCCAAAACCTCACAAAAGATAATTTAACAACCTAGCAAACAGAATCAGAAAGATCTGCTCTGAACACCTGATCGAGGATGAACTGAGCTACCTAAAAGATATTTTGTTAAGTAACAATTAGTCTGAGCAGTTAATTGATGTCAACATGAGACCGCTAGAGCGGATACCGTCCAGCAGGTTTTACTAAAGCTACTATTAAGAGGCGACGTACTGACCTCAATAATTTCACGGTGGCTAAATAGAATTTCTAAGAAGAATTTTCCCAGAGTTAAAGTTAATATCACATTTAGCACACAAAGAATCATGAGGTTGGATACCAAAGATCAATTTCCAATCTCTCCACATCATTAGAAGTCTACAAATTCTGATGAATTTGCAGTAGCACATATATTGGACGTACAAAGGAGCAATTGATTAACTGAATCCAACAACATTTACCGCATAAATTGAATAAAAAGGCTTGGCACCACCAGGAAAATCAGCTATTTCCGATCATATATTGGAAACGGGCACCAAGTC
This sequence comes from Eudiplozoon nipponicum, assembly GCA_029291075.1. Classification (NCBI taxonomy): domain Eukaryota; kingdom Metazoa; phylum Platyhelminthes; class Monogenea; order Mazocraeidea; family Diplozoidae; genus Eudiplozoon; species Eudiplozoon nipponicum. The sequence continues at coordinate 10,612 of JAQBSW010000346.1, forward strand.
AATTTGACCAATTTCTAAATTCTACATAAAGCAAAATTAGAAAAATTATAATATATTTATGAAGCCCTTTATATAAAACAGCAAAAACCTGGTCTAATTATGCAAAAGTTTCATCAACATGATATTCTAATCGACTGGCCACGAATCACAAAATCAATAAACAATTTACTAGCATCCAGACTAGACTTAGCAAATAGTCGATCGGTTTCGCAAAAAGTGAAGGGGTATAAATAGTTGCACATACGGAGACAGCAATTTTGAAACAATATGAGCATTCAACTTTGCAATCTACAACTGCGCTGTATCGAAGTTGTGAAAACAAAATTGCGGAACAAGGGGAAACGAAAGACTACACGTATCAGCCAACAAAGCGAACACACACAAAAGCACACACACATAGGCATACACACTTACTAATCAGCCCAAAAAAGAAATAGAAGTAAAACGGAGTCAGATTTGTTGCCACCCACATAATAAATGCAAACATATGTGTATATAAATGAAAGTTTGTAAAGTGAAATTAAGTTATCTCGAAATTAATTGTCATTATCTACTATGTTATGAATGTGTTTTTTTGTTCCTAAATTAGAAATATGCCGTATAACTAAAGTTTCAAAAGACATATTACTATGATTATATATATATATATATATATATAGAGATATATATATATATATATATATATATATATATATATATATATGGTACCTCTCACTATAAACTAAACATTTCATATTGAAGAAAAGGCAATTCATTCTGTAGACCGGTTTCGCCTTATTGATAACTTATCAATTACTGGCCATAATTTTGCCGTGCACAAGTTTCGAACCTAGGCACGTCTGCTTCGGTGTCTTTGACACAATCCACTGAGTCAATCTAACGAACAATATACAAATTTTTATGTTACATATGGATTCATGCCATTGTTCATACTTTCCTTCTGTTTGAGCCATAAAGCATATCTTTAGACTTCAAGATCCATCCGGCTACCCAAAATCTGTCGTTATATAGCAGACACTGTGCTACATGGGGGATCGTTTATTAATTAAATATTCATATTATTAAATGATCATTGTGTGCGCGTATGGTTATAAAAGTTAATTAAATCAAGTTTTTGAGCTCGCTATAAACACTAATCTTATTATATATATACATTTGTCAGTAAAGATTACGCATTTTATAATTTAGAAAATGCAATTCAATTCAATAGTTCAGTTTCAACTTTATTGGGAACTCCTTGAATACCGTTCAGAATTTTGCCGCAGACAGAGCTCGAACCTCGGCACGTTTGATTCGAAGTCTGGGACTGTGCCAGTCTGCTTCACACTGCAAGCCTATTTTCAATTATATACTAAATTATATTGTTGTTTATTCTTCATTTTAAGTGGAGTCCATGGAGCACAATCAATGATCGTTCAAATATATATGTATTTTTTTCTATTATGACAGATTTGGGTTGACTAGTTGGAACTTAAAGTGGTAGAGATGTGGTAGGACCGCCATCTGCATCAAAGGCTAAAACAAGAGTAAATTAATAGCCAGACTATACGTTTAATAATAATCCTTCGACGACTTTCTAATTCAGTCATGAATTTTTTCCAAGAAATTAAATTTAGCAAACTCAGATATATCTTGGTGTCAGTAGTTAACATTACAGAAAGTTAGCGTATTTTAATATGCACTTTCATTCTCCATTATATTTCTAACGGTCAGCAAAACAGACATTTGGTTCAGATCGAAAAAAATTAACGAAAAATATATTGTCCAGAGTTTGAAGCGCTTTACTATTGTACACAATGGAAAAAATGCTCCCTTTTTCCTTTCGTAAGGTTGAACGAAGTAAATTTGTTTTATGGAACTGAAATTCCGGCAAAATGAATTAAATTTAGCAGTAAGACAAATCTTTCTTTTAAATGGCATTAGAGTTTGCCTATCCAGTAAAATGTTCAATGCCATCTAGACAGCGGGTTCCAAAATCTTGATCGATAAGTATCCCAATGAAAATACTGCATCTGATTGAAGTTGAAAGTTTTATGATGGACAAACTCTGCATTTTTTATATGGTGTTAAATGCCAACATTGAAAATTTTATTTAGAACATTTTATAACAGATTTAATTCTTCTGTCAAATTTATTTTACTTTGTAAATCAATATTCATAAATATATACTAATACTAAAAATATTTTTGACTCCAACTTATAATAGAATTAGAGGCATTCCGGAATTGAAATGAACAAAAATGCCATATTTTCTCGTTCAGATTTATAACGCCATCTGGTAACAGCCTTGTGCCGTTTTATTTTTAAACTGTAGAATATTCGATCCAATAATTCAAATGATATATTTTTCCAAATTCAAAATCAGTGTCCATTATATTTGTCATTGATGCCAAATATTACCTTCTCTATAGATGACTCTAAATTACACCTATTTAGGAACATCTATTTTGCCAAATGTCTTGAACGACTTTGACTTGATGTGCGCACATTTAAATTGAAATACTATACCATGTGGTAAATACCAATCAACTTTTTTTGATTATATGCTTATTTTAATGGCTTCACATTAGACGTTCAGGAAATTCGTTATTTAAATTAATCAGAATTTAAAGCAATTGACATAGTTTTGGAATAGGGAATATTTTAACTTAACTTGAACGGCTTTACTGACAATTTGATTATAGAACAAAAATGGCTATTCTCTTCTGTTTTGATGCTTCCTATTTGATGATTATCCAACGGAATGCTAAAAATTTGTATTTATTTTGTTAACTGCTATTTAATAAATAAATAAATGATAACAAAACTTCTAATACTTCAGTTTTTCTCATTATCTTTTAAAAAAATCACTTAAATTTGTTTTGTTTATTTGCAGGTAAACTCTTACAATACTTAAAGTTTCATTATTATCTTATGAATATAAGGTAATTTCAAATTAAATGACCGATATGTGAATTTATATATTGGAAATTTGGATGAGATAGATTTCGTAATGTCCGGTTTTTAGTTACAGCAATTTCATTAAATTAGTGATATACCTCAGTATTCTGGAAAAGCATTTTTTGTCACGCTACTCGAGTTTTAGCGTGTCTTCTACAGAAGGTGATAAGTTTTGTAAAGATTTCTATTTTAACTGTATATGTCTTGCCAACTTGGAACGTCATAATGTTTTTTATCAGAGATTGGTGCAAACTGTTTTTTAGCAACTGACAACAAATTAATTGTGATTGCATTTTGCTGTCGTAGCATGAAACGATTTGTAAACATGTGCCAATTTACGGACATTTTGCTCGTTAATGTTTTTTATTTTGGACAAGTGTTAAAGGTAAACGTCTAACGATAAAATAGATAAAAATTGTGAAAATTTGAATTTAACGACATCCTACGTTTCTTGAAAACTGTTAGTTAACCTGAATGATTATTTAAACGTTGACAGTTTTTCTATATTTAAATCTTGACAGAGGGTTTTATAGGTTATTTAATCTTTAATTTGAATGACAGACAAACTTAACACCCCAAGTAATAAATTAAAACTTACAGAAGCGATTCCATTATGTTACTCTATTAACAAAATTCTCATAATTATATATAATTTTGCCATATTGAACTAAATTTAGACCAATTTAACTACGTTGCTTTATTTGCTGTATTTTGGCAGTAATTATTCAATCCTTGTGGCACTTTTTAAATATAATAGTTTGATCTAAAATAGCTGATCCATATTCTAATTTTTCAAGTTTTTTTTCAATGCCGCGTTTTGCGTACGCGGGTAATAGCTGTACACGGGCAGTTACACAAAGATCCGATTTTTTACAATTTCCAATTTTGTTTTGTCTTTGATCGGGTTGACTCATTTTTACTTCAACTGGAAATGCGGTTCTATCACATCTTTGTTTACTGGCGACGTTTCGGTGCCTACTTTCCAGCACCATCATCAGGCAACACAACACTGATCACAATAGCAGATTTAAGCAAATGTAGTAACCTCAATCCAAAACCATTCTATTTATATATATTTGACTCAACACTATTTTAATCATAGAATTTGTCTCAGTAACTAAACTCAATATATAACTTTTTATAATTAGCAGACCAATCATTACCTCACCTATACATCATCTCATCTCGTATGCAGAATATTTTAGGGGAGAGAGACAGTATCGAACCTTTTGTTATTTGTTATAACTTTATTGCTACTATGTCACGGTAATCAAAATTTAAAAATGCTAAAACTAAAACCTTGACTATCATATACTGTATTTTATTTAAAGCCGGGAACTGTAATGTATACAATGGTGTGTGAGGTATTGCGCACATAACAACAAATTAGTTCAAATATGGAGCAGCAAGTTTCGTAGATGGATGGAGAGTGAATGTCATAGCGACGCTTTGGTGAAAGATTAAAGAGAGAAAGAGAGAGATAGAATGGACAACTAACGTTTTTCAAAAAACTAATCGTAAGCACAATGTGAAGTTAATCAATTCATAGAAATAATTGCATAAGACTATTTGCTCATATGACTAAAATAATTCATTATATCTATATACATATATATCTAAATATAATATCGTAACACCTTTATATATATATATATATATATATATATATATATATATATATATATATATATATATATACATTAGTAATAAATATTTATTAGGTTATGCACACCTTATATTAATATATAAAATACATATCAATATGTATAAAAAACATATATATATAAGCAACAGTGTGGGTCCAATATCTTTAATCATATATATATATATATATATATATATATATATATACGTTTGCATATTTCTAATAAATTATTATTTTACTCTTTTCTTACTGTTTTTTTTATTTACTAATTAATCAAATTGTATATTTATTTATTCACACCTTATATAAATATATAAAACATATATATATATATATATATATATATATATATATATATATATATATATATATATATATGCAAGCAACAGTGTGAAGTTAAATGTCTTATATATATATATATATATATATATAATTATATATATATATATGTAGTGAATTTTATATAAATATATAATTTTAGTGGTAATGTCTTAAAATGATTAATGTCCAGAAGATATAGATATATATATATATATATATATATGTATATATATATATATATATATATTATGTGTATAGAATAAACCTATCAATCTACCGATAGGCCTATCTATATATCCGTCTATCTATCACATTTTGAGTTCCTCTTAAAAGGATACATGGTAGCTATTAACCATGAATATCTTCTCTATGACTAACGTATTATACATTTATTAAGATATTCCTACCTTACATAAATATATAAAATATAAGCAACAATGTAAATCAAATGTGTCTTATCTAATGTTCTATATACTAACCCTTGCTAAATCGGTATACCCTCTTTTGGAACATTTTTATTGAGAAAAATTCGTATATAGGAAATTGATATTGGTTCAGATCATTCGCAACCAGTTTTCTATAAGCGAGGTTTTTTACTTAGGTTCCCACTTAATTCATGTTCAGGTGAGGTAATGATTGGTCTGCTAATTATAAAAAGTTATATATTGAGTTTAGTTACTGAGACAAATTCTATGATTAAAATAGTGTTGAGTCAAATATATATAAATAGAATGGTTTTGGATTGAGGTTACTACATTTGCTTAAATCTGCTATTGTGATCAGTGTTGTGTTGCCTGATGATGTTGCTGGAAAGTAGGCACCGAAACGTCGCCAGTAAACAAAGATGTGATAGAACCGCATTTCCAGTTGAAGTAAAAATGAGTCAACCCGATCAAAGACAAAACAAAATTGGAAATTGTAAAAAATCGGATCTTTGTGTAACTGCCCGTGTACAGCTATTACCCGCGTACGCAAAACGCGGCATTGAAAACCTGAATGCTTACACACCGCAAAATATTAACTCAATATTCTAATTCTCAAACAAGAAGCAAAATATATTATATGCTTTAAAATTCACGCACTTTTGAATAAATAGTATGAGTAGTTTCCAGAACCTTACTTATGAATCCTATAATATTAATTAATGTAAAACTAAACCGTGTGTGAGTTAACATACGCCATTTCCAAAAAGTAAAACAATTTATTCCTTAATCTAATGCATTCGGTTTTATCCAGGTGTCATGGTTTGGTCGAAAGCAATTGCGTAATAGGATGCACATAAAAAAAGTCAGATTATAAAACTTAAGTTATTAAATGGTTTAAAATAGTATGTATTGCGTAGACTGGGTCGCAGAGGGTATGAGATTCAAAGCTCCGAATCATACGCACCATGATCAGAGGTCCGATTTAAGAATTTCTGAAGAATTCTTCATTAGTGCCCTAAATAACGACACCAACCTAGTTGATGAACTTCATTTGCAATGTTTAGTCTATGCTACTTAACAGTTTTCAATAGAATCCTGCCATTATCCCTTAATTGACGAATGGGAAAAATGTAGAAAATGCTGAATTAATGAATCTGTGCTCGTCGTTACTTCATTGAAATGGCATTTCCTGAATTACAGACAGTTATTAATTATATAAGGGCGTTATCTTTTATTAGTAATAAGTTAGAAACATATTGTTTTTTGCTCTTTGCAATTAATTGATGTTTTTCGATTGGCTAAAAAATTTTATTAGTAATTAATTATTGTTTATCAAATGAAATCAATAATTAAAATAATTTTCTATACCGGAAGCAAAATATATCATAAATAATATATAAACTTTTAAAAATATTATTAATAGCCAAATTTAAAAAAATCGAAGCAAATATAATGTAAAATATTATAAAATGTCCACTTTAACTTTTGTGCTGTGAACAGAACTTTGAAATGTAACAATCACTGAATCTTAAAATGTATTGTAAAATGCATCCACAGTCACTTACAAGGAGATTTTCTCCTCCGTTAAACTTTTTTTGTAGAAATATTTCGGTTTACATTATTAAATGCCTTCCACGGTTTAGACTTGATCACTTCTAATGAAGCGAAATAAGAAATTGAAAAATTTCGTTTAAAGAGTCTCATATATACTTATTTCCGACTAAGGTCATAAACGCTGCTGAATGTTCAGTAGATATGTGTCCATCAAGTAATTGTGAGTGTCTATAACTATTACTTGTCGAAATAACTTTAGTGGTATTTTCATGTGTGGCCACCTTGTTGGAACTAATGTGATTTGATGTGCATTTACAATTTGTACATAATAGATAAACGAGTTCATACTTACTATGTTGGATGAAGAATTAAGTGTGACAACAGTGGTAAGGGTAGAAGAAAAGTAATACAAATAGACTACTAGTAGAATATTTCCAGAAACATTAATTCAAATTTTGTGGGAAAAGAAATTAAATAAAATGTATTCTAAAGTTAATTAAAGTCGGACACGGAATCACATACCGAAATATAGGCCCTGTTAATATTAATAAAGCTAATAATGATCTTAAAATTACATTTATAATCTTTTAATATAGTATGGCCTTAAATTAATATATATAATAAAATACCAAGAAATACAGATCTTACATACGAAAGATATAAATGTATGCATACCAAAATTTGATAAGACAGGTAATCAGTTATTAAATTAAAGTTTATTATAAAATTAATTTATGATCTGAAACCCTGTGTTAAAACTAGTTTCCAATTTTAATTTTGGCCATATTTACTTTCTTACATTACGGAATTCTGCGTTCCATGTGAAGCAAAAGTATTGCTCCAATGCTGTTTTATTTTTTATTCCATCTGAGGATTAAAATTGAATTGATTCTATTATCAATTTCGTCGTATCTTTTAATAGTATTTCCTCTATATATCTGTGTCGAAATCTGCAAACAGTTAATTTTAGCGACTGCATAAAAATCATGCAGCCGATATTTCCAGTCGATTTTAGTGTATGCAAGACTAATAGAGGTGAGAACCTTATATCTAATTTTTCTTTCCGTATATATTCAATACGGTTTGTTCCTCGCTAGTCAGTTTGCCGTCATACTCTGATGATGATCATGGAAGGCCGAAACGCGACAGTGGTGCGACTGGCGGTAGTTTTGCTATGTTGTTCGACGACTGGTTAAATACAATGGGATTTTTGTTTAATTCAAGTTCTCAAACTTGATTTAAAGTATCTAATCTGTTAACTTTGAATAATGTATCATTACTTCATTAACATGTTTACAAACAATTTATCATATCATCCAAGAACCCTCATACAATTTGGGTTTCATTAATTTCAAACTCAAACTGTTATGTACGCAATGCTTAAATATATTTACTACTGGAACTCGAAAGGTCTGTTCCTCTGAATAAACTTTAATTTGTTTATAATCTTTCTTAATAAATTTAAAACAATCAGAGGGCATGCGTATACTTGACATAAGTATAATATGCTCGACAGTCACTTCAGCAATTTTAATTATTAACCAATGATCAATAATGAAACTCCGAAGACGCTTCAGTGTTTGAGCATCGGTATATCAGTGTGCATGGAATTCACAGCTAGGCTCACCCGTTAAACACTTTTATATCAAACAGGCAAAAATCTCCACGATATGAATAATAACATTGCAATAAACGAAAGATATTAGATTGCAGATATAAAACGAAAAATTTGGCAAACTTATCACATTTAACATGCATACACCTGAACGTTGTCCGAGGTGATTTAACGCTCTGACCTGATGGATAGTAGACACTATGGTGTCTAAATAACAAATAAATAACTATTTATGTCGGTAGTTGGAATTCTGCCGTTCTTCTTTTTAAATGTAATTCCTCAAAAAGAGGCAAGGCTGGTTTACACAATAGGCTAAATAAAATGTTCTTCATCAAATGATAGAATATGTAATTTCTGAATACATTGATTTTTAAACCCGCTATTTCCTTTTACGGTGATATTTTCCTTCTTTTTCTTACCTTTTTATTCAAATGTTTTGTTAATATGTGATTTGGTATTGCCAATCCAACCAGAACATTCCAAAAATATCAACTAAGTGTCAACTTCTTTACTGATATTTGCCTTATTAGTCATACCTCATTGGTAAACAGCATTGATGTGGTCTGAATATAAACCAAGGAACATTTGGCTCTTTTGTTCTAATGACACCGTCCACGCCAATGCGTTCATTTAACATAATATGCAATTTCAACCAGTGATTATTGATTTTCTTGTAATCTGGAGAAATAAGAAAGTAAATTATAACGGCGGAATTGTAAAATAATTATGCTGCACCAAGTTCATAGTTTTCCGAGACAGGCGCAGTAGGAATTTTAACTTTTGAACATTAGATTGGACGCCATGCGTCCCATTTCCAAACCACATCAATATCTTGCATTACAAGAAATTCTTAGTTTAAAAGATATTTTTCCTTGCACAGCGCTGTCATCGTTCAAGTTGACTCTACAATTTACCAATACGGCAAAATTGATACCACTTGTAGGTCGGTAAAATCTTGATTCCTAAACATTTCCTGTTGCATAACTTGCCTTTAGCCTTGGCTTATCTGTTGTTATCTTTCCCGTCACTTTTAAGCCATCTAGAATTATGTTTATCCGAAGTCGTACTTTATAATTTTTTTCAATATTTTTGATAATTAATTTTCAGTCCCATCTTCCAAATTTACAGCATACTCACCACAAGTTGTTTTTTTCTATTAGTATGTTGTTAACCCTGAAGATGGGACTGGAAATGAAGTCCAGAAAACGTTTAAAACATTGAGAAAAATTTTATATACATAAAAATTCAGCAAAACACTAATTGTGGACGGCTTCAGTGTGATGGAAATAGGGAAAATCCATCAAGCAAGGATTAAGTCAAGCTGTGCACCTGGAAATGTAGAGGAATAAAAATTTTACGGGCCTACGATTTCTATGAATTGTCTCGCATTAGTCATTTGTGGATTCTACTTGAAATTCTCAGCTTTTTATAACGGATTTCTTGTTAAGTCGCTTCTTCAGACACATCATCCTGAGTATCGATTTTGACATAATGTTTATACGTCCCATCCCTGACCTATTAATATAATTCTGACATCATCCGAAATATTCATATTAGTAAATTTTCATTGTTTGCTTATCATAACGAACTGTACTTAATTGGAAGTAGGTTAATTTTAAATTAAATTCTTTAGAAAACTCTTTTTGCATAAGTTATGTGTACATTTAGTACAGTTAGGCCTAGCATCCCAGGAACGCAAAGAAATTCTTGATTTAAAATTTAACCATTCAACGGATGTTAATCTATGATCACTTTCACGTTAATTTAAAATAGGACCTTTTGCAATTTATCGACATGAACCTTTCATCTATTCATGTTAATATGCAGATCAATTGTGTTTGAAACCAAAGATTCTGGGCAAGTCAGCAAAGTTACATAGCAGATATTATGGATTACCGCTATTTGAAGCAGGTAGGTTAACAAGAAATTGTGTTTTTAACTCTATTTCAATCAAAACCAGATTACGTTTTTTTTTAATTTAATTAAAATAGAATTAATTAATCTTATGCAGTTAGAAAATAGGTATAATTTATGTATAGACCTATAGCTGTTTAGGCCAAATATATGTTTCTTTCGTGCGTGCTAAAAAATATTCTTAAACCAGCAATATGTATGGATAAATGCTCAACGATGCCCATTTGAGCAATTTATGTAAACAAAAGACACTAGGAAAAACATTACTTTTTGTATATGCACATATCACTCTCTGCCATTACGCGTGTCGCATTTGAATAACATTTAGAATAAAATGTAAGTTATCCCTGCAGCTAATCCACCGAATTTGGATGTGCTTTACATTTAAAATCATGCTACATAAACTGTTAATGTCATTTAGTTTTGCATTATGAGGCTGAACAGCCATCATTTGGCTGGAGAAAGAGAAACAGAAAGAGAGAGTTTGTGAGAGTGATAATGACAGAAAGGATAGTCCAGATTTTGGCAGATATTATGACGAATTTTATATTTGTATGAGTATGAACCATTCAGAAAACTTTGTATTCTATGTAGCAAATCAGCAGATTTAGCAACTTTGATTGCAATTATTAAAAGCATATTTCAATAAAGGATTTAGATTAGTTGAATAATTAATTTTTAATGATGAAAACATCATAAATTCTAATCCATAGCCTGGCGAGAAGAATGCGTTTAGTGTTCATTTCTTTATCAAAACTGGGCGCGGATAAACCGTTATACAACAAACTGTGTCAGTTCTACCTTTAGGTTATGAGCAGTGCCATCAATTATCAAGAGTTTTCAATCAACACGATTGCCTAATAGAATTATATCTCTATTGTGAGTTTGGCAATTTCAAATTTACCTGATCTAGGCTCAAAAAATACAGGATATGGTTTGATCAATTGCTTTGATGGAAATATTTCATATACATTCAATTGTATCCATCGTTCATTCGCAATAATTTTCAAATCTTAGAAACAATTTTCTAAAACAATTGCGATATTTTATGTGACCCTGTTGTTTATACTTCTGAATTACGATTCAATTGGTAAGTGCGCGTCACGGTTTTGTTTTTAACTTGCACAAACACGTGACGCAAGCCTATGTAGTGAAACATCAGTCAGAAGTATAATTGATATGGCTAAAGGAAATATTACATATACCTGATTTGTGTTGTGACAAATACAGGCTGAGTTCCAGCTTTTTTGCTATTTGTGTACGTTTCAACGTCCCTTTCTAGGAATCCACCTTCTTTGCACACTGCATAGCACAAGGCTTAAAAACAATCTAATTAAGCAAGAGTCATATTGCCTTTAGCCAAATCATTTTTAATACTTACCCACGTTTGATTAGGTAGGTGTGCGTCACGTGTGCATGTGTATTTGTGCCCAAACTTGCTATGTACAACCAACTAAGTGAAACTACAATGGATGAAAACGAATTTAATTTTATGGTCATACATTTCATTCTCATCAACACGAGATTGGCCCAAGTCACGTAGTTTTTATTTCAATACCAATTTTGAAGTGTTATAATGGAATTCACTATTCAACCATTGACGTTATTGACCATAATGGAAAAATTTCAATTAAAGTCCCAATTTTTGACAGTTTCTCAGCAACAGCCAGAATTACCGAGGTTTACAGCATTGCTTTTAGAGGCATAAAATTCATTCTCATCGACACTAGAACCGCTCAGATCGCAAAATTCTTAATTTTTAAAGGATTTTCTTTGTTTTATTTTGGGTTTTACTATTTAAACCTCGTTTTTTTTGTTGACATGAATCGAATTTCTTCAGTTAAAATCCAAATTTTTTGTCAGCTTATCGGTAGCAGCCAGAAGCGCCACGACCGACAACTTCAAGTTTATGGTCCTACCATTTATCCTCGTCGGCAATAGATCTGCAATATTCACGCAATTCTAATATCTGTACCAACCTTATTCGTTTTATTATGGATTATACCATTGAAACCTTTACTTTATTGAAAGAAATAAGCAAAGGTTTTTTAATTAGAATCCAAAATTTTGTTAGCTGATCCGCAGCAGCCAGAAATGCCGACACTGACAGTGTTAAGTTTATGGTCATACCATTCAACCACATCGAAATTAGACCCGCAAAATTCACGCAATTCCATTTTAATTGTCAGCGTTGCTTTATTATTTATTTAAGTACTTAAACAGCACCTTTATTGAACATAACGGAAGATTTTTAATGAAAACTCAAATTTTTAGTTAGGTTTTCCGTAGCATCCAGAACTGCGGTGGCTGACAACATTTATTCCAGGACAATAAATTTCATCTTATCGACACTAAACCCGCATAATTCACGCCACTCTAACATCTATACCAAATTTATTCGTTTAATTATGGATTATACTATTGAAGCTGTGTCTTAATTGAAAGAAATGGTTGAGATTTTCAAATGGAATCAAAAATTTTGTTAGTTTATCGGTAGCAACCAGATCTGCCGATACTGAGAGCGTGAAGTTTATGGCTAACCATTCATCCTCATCGACATTTTATCCATAAAATTCACGCAATTTTATTTTACTTTCCAATGTTGCTTTATTATAGATAGCAGTACTTAAGCAGTGCCTTTTTGCGCATAATAGAAGATTTTCAATTAAAACCAAAATCTTTGGTTAGGTTATCAGTAGCATCCTGAAATGCAGCGGCTGACAAAAATAATTCCAGAACGGTAAATTTCATCCTTATCGACACTAAATCCGCATAAATTACGCAATTCCAACATCTATACCAACTTTATTCATTTAATTATGGATTATACCATTGAAACCTTGTCTTTATTGAATGAAATTGGTGATGTTTTCAAATGGAATCCAAAATTTTGTTAGCTTACCAGTAGCAACCAGATTTGCCGATACTGAGAGCATGAAGTTTATGGCTATACCATTCATCCTCATCGACATTATATTGAACAATGACTTTATTGACAATAATATAAAACGTTTTTAAATTAAATCCAAATATTTTTCAGCTTAACCGCAGCGGACAGAATTGTCAGTAACCGACAGCTTTACGTTTATGGACAACAAAGTTCGTTCTCATCGACATTAAATCCGCACAATTGACGCCTTTCTAACATCTATACCAACGTTGTTTGTTTTATTATAGATTTTACTAATTTAACTGTGTTTTTATTGACAGAAATATAGAAGGCTTTCAAATTAAATCAAATATTAGTCAGCTTAAAGTTTGCAACCAGAATTTCTATGGCCGTCAACATTACATTTTAGGACGACACAGTTCATTCTTATGGAAACTAGAACCAAAATTTTCAGTAAATTCCAAAATCCTTACGAAATCTGTTTTTTAATGGTTTTTACTATTTAAACGTAGCTTTATTGACAGAATAGAAAACGCCAATAAGTTGAATACAAATTTTTGCCAGCTTTTTGCTTTTCGTAACGATCGGATTGATATTACTTGGGACCATTAAGCGTATAAATCAACTCGACGTATATTATTGAAATTTGTCTTATATTTCAACTAGAAATATTTATTTGAAATGAAGTTAATCTATGTATTTCATAGAGAACTGTCATATGTAACAAATCTGTCGTACACTTTAACTTAGTTCATTTATTTTTTATTGCATTTAAAGGCAATTATACATTTGATTTCAGCTATTGCACTGTATTCTCAAAAATTTTCTTATCTAATTTTAATTCAATTTCTGCTAAACTGTTTTTCTCCTCAAATTTTAGATGCATTATAAATATAATTTTCAATTCAAGTGCTTCGATTTGTATACAAATTATAGATGTAACAATCAATACTTCCATTACTTGAACCAATCCTTAATAATCGAAAATTAATTGTACTATTGCACTACAAAGCAAAATTTAGGTGTCGATGTAGGGCTGCACTGATTTGGATGATGATGATGGTGATGATGTGGATTTTAGTGAGAATGCTGATTATGGTGATGATTATGATGATGATGATGATGATGTTAATAATAATGATGATGATAGAGATGGCGATGATGATGTTGATGATATTGGTAATGATGATGATGATGATTATGATGATAATCATGATGAAGTTGAAGATGATGATGATTGTTGTAGTGTTGATATTAATGACGATGATGATGGTGGTGCTGATGATGAAGATGTTGAGGAGAACATTCGTGAATTAACCAAAAGAACATTTTTGATGAAGACGACGATTGCAATTTTTAGGATGATACAGCATCAGCTAATGATGACTGCAATGCTAACATTGATTATGATGATGATAGAAATTCTTATGTTCATGATGAGGATAATGGTGATGATTTTGATAAGGATGATGAAGTTCACAATGATGATGAGTCGTAGGATGAAAATCATCATGATGAAAATGATGAAGCTATGCTTTTGATAAATATGATGTTGACATATTACATCCCTGAAGATGATGATCCTGATTATTGGTATTATGGTTATTAATGCAAAATTCCGATATTGATAATACTGCTTCTGATGTTGATGATTTGGAAATGGTCGTTTCTCATTAAGATGATGATTTGAATTATGTGGTTTATGAAACCACTCAGGCTTTTGATGATAATAATATGATAAATATGATGATGATATTGGTGAAAATGATTATGCTTATGATTGTCATGGTGATGTTGATGATGAGAATGATGATTATAAGGATGGTGTTGATGTTGAATATGATTTTATTATGCTAAATATTATCTAGATGACGATGTTCGGCATAAGGTTGATGTGGACGATAATAATTATAATTTTGACCTTAATGATATTTATAATGAAAATGTTATTGATAATGATGATAATGTCAATGATGATTGAAATCGAAACGAAGATAATTATGATGATGATAATGTTGCTGATGATGATGACGATAAAGAGCGTGATGACAATTTTTAATGAGAATGTATGTTTATTGGATGAATTCGACTATGATGATGGTGCTTATAA
Organism: Eudiplozoon nipponicum; assembly: GCA_029291075.1. Classification (NCBI taxonomy): domain Eukaryota; kingdom Metazoa; phylum Platyhelminthes; class Monogenea; order Mazocraeidea; family Diplozoidae; genus Eudiplozoon; species Eudiplozoon nipponicum. The sequence goes on from JAQBSW010000346.1 coordinate 26,026, forward strand.
TAGTCAATATTCTGAAGGTGATAATGAACATAATGACGTTAATAAGGTAAGTGATGAGAATTATGTTGGTTTTAATAATATTGATAATGATAGTAACTGGGTTGATGACCTTAATGTCCGGAATGATTATAATGGTGACGAAGATGAAAATGACAAGGATATCGATAATTCTGATGATAGGGAGGATTATAATGGTAATTATTAAGATGGTAATATTTTTTGTTCTGCTGCTGATCTTGCTGATGATGATGATGAGGAAGGGGAGAATTTTAATTTTGGTAATGATAACAGAATAAGGATTAAGCTGTCGCTGTTACTTATTTGCAAAATAATAAAATTGATAGTGATGATGGTGGTGACGTTGATGATAATCACTAAAATGAAAATGATATTGATTAAGAAGTTGATAGTTATGTTAATGATGATGATAATGGAGAGGATGATTATTCATAGTACCCTTTCCATGTGCAAAAATAAAAAGAAATTTTATTAGATATAAAACCGTTTCTTCCTCATTTTCTTCTACAAATAAACATCTCTTTTCGTATAATTTAAAAGGCAAAACAAGAAAAAAATGTAAACACGAAAAGAGTTTGAAATTAGGGAACTACCAATTATTTGCATGCATCACCTCCAGTTCAAGCTCAATGTCCGAAAAATCCTTCTTCTGCTAGCATAAATTCGGCTGAATAAAAAAAAAATCTATAAAGCTAGACGATAAATCAGATGAAATAGACGCAAAGTAAAAACTGAAATTAAGATCTTGACAGATGCCGGTTTAATTGTGGAGGCCACTGCACAGAAGCTCAAGCCTGGTGCATCGTCAATTCTCCGTTTCATGTATTAGCTAAATGGTTGGTTCCTATACTTGAACCATTGCGCAAACTAATAGATAAATATATGGGTGACGATTCGTTTGAGTTTGTAAACAAAATTCAAGATATAAATGCTAAAAACATGATTATGGTATATTTTGATGTTATGTCACTGTTTACAAATGTTCCAATTGACGAAACCGTTGACATTATAGTCCAAACAGTAGAACAGGAAATATTACCATCGTCTTTGCCAGGTCAATTTCTATGCAAGCTTATGTTATTTTGCAGGAAAGACGTGCGGTTCCATTTCAATGGAAGCACCTATAAACAAACTGATTATGTGGCAATAAGGAGCCTCTTATCTCCAGTGTTGGCTGAGATTTTTCTAGGGCATCTACAGAACACATTATCAAGTAGGGAAAAAAGTAAATTTGATCAATTTATACGGTACGTGGACGAAATTTTCCTTGTTCTTAAGAGCAGGTCGCAATCACAAACATTGCTACAAAGTTTCAACTAAGCCGATAAGAAAAACATTTTCACGTCAGTGCACTAGAGAAATTATCGTCTGCCTTTCCAAGATGTACAATTAAAGAGAGAAACTACTAATAAATTATACATAACATTTTACCATAAACCAGCCTGTTTGCATTACAGCAGTTCTGTGCCGTTTTAATATAAATTATCAACAGCTCGTGGCTGCTTTTCAAGAATTGTCAGGTTGGTTAGTCAAGATTCAAAAGAAAACGAATATAATAAGGCAATTAACGATTTAATACCCAATGGCCATACTAGATAGTTAATTTAATAAATTCTTAAAAGTGTAAACAAACAGGAGCAGACGTATTTTGGACCAGAAAATAAAGTAGACTTCATGAACATATCATTTATGGAGGGTGCAGTTTCTCGAATAGCACAAAACAAATTTGAAGCGGGATTAACACGCACATTTAATTCAATTAAACTAGGAGTGCCATCTAATTTAACACACTTGCCTTTACCAGCAAACAAAGCGAAATAGCCGCTAATTTCGAAATCAAATATTATTTAGCGGTATAGATGAGCCAGTTGTCGATCAACTTATGTGGGCCGATCGACCAGACGGTTAATTACTCGAATGAGATACCATTGCAACTTAAACGCCTGTTTTAATTCAAATGGTGAGTACACGTGTGCATTTGTTCAACAATTCGTTGAAACCTTAGGCGTATGTTCTCCAGACATAGCATTTAAAAGGATTACTAATTTCAATAAGAGAAGGGAGTTAGCCACATACCAAGCTGTATGGATAAACAAATTGCAGCCGGATTTATGCAAGCAAAAGTAGCATGTTCGGGCATTGAGCTTGAACTGGAGATGACACACGCAGTTGATTGGCTGTTACATTATTTCATATTCTCTCCATGTTTACATTTTTCATTCTTGTTTTGCCCGTCAATTTATATATAAAGAGATGTTCATTTGTAGATACTTGAGAAGAAAATGAGAAAGAAAAGGATCTTGTTTCTGATAAAACTTCTTTTTATTTTTGCACATGGAATCGGTGCTATGAATTTTAATAACACTCGCAAATCAAAAGAATGATTACTTTTATGTTGATGCTGAAAAGATAAATAATAATGATGAAGAAGATAATTATGATAATTATGACGATACTGCTGCTGCTGATGATGATGATGATGACGATGATGATAGTTATGATGATGATGATGATGATAGTGATGAGTATTACTTTGGCACTAAAAAGAGGTTGAGGTTTCTGTTCTTGTTAATGATGTTAATAATGATGATGTTGATAATTATAAATATTTCGATGATTACGATGATTATGACCACAATTACGTTAAGTGTGATGAAGATGTTGATGAACTTAATCATGATGATGAAATTAAGACAATTATTTTTCGTTTTTCGAAAATATGCGAGACGCAATATCGTCATCTTAGTAACACAGATAGGCTTCTATCGTGAAGTGAGTGAAAGCCACGATTTTCGAACGCCTTTGCTACAGATGAATAAAACAGAAAAAGAAGAAGAAGAAGAAGAAGAAGAAAAAGAAGAATAAGAAGAAGATTGAATGAATGAATTGCCTTTATTTTATTATACGTTGCTTAGTTTATTTTGACAATGTACGTACATAATGGGACAGGTGTTTGTAACAAGATCGCAACCTTTATTTAGGTAAGCCAAGTAAACGCTCAGGGCTTGGAAAAATATATAATTTAGGTCAAAATGTCATTGATTTTTATGCTATTGATGGATATGCCCTTACGTGGATCAAATGTTGAACACAAAAACCGGGCCTTCGAACTTCATACGCGTTAAGCTTCCTTAACACTTAAAACAATCTACTCTCGCTGGCAATGCGCTAATATTTAGTCTAACCATGTAATGTTACCAACTGATATTTTATCTCACGGATGATCTACTGGTGCTCACGGTGTAATAGTTAGGCCATAAATAAATCAAGATCGCTTGAAATAATAAACGCGATTCGTTGTTTATTATTGCAAATTTGTACATAAAGTGAAATTTTATTCATTATAAAAAATTGCATCAGAGCAGCCAAAAATTAAAACTTATTTCTGCATCAATCTCGTGAAAACTGACTTTAGTTTCGTTTTTTACAAAATAGACATTCCAATCAATTAGGTCAAAGTCACGAAAAACGGTACATTTCTCACGTGTTTCTCTTCAGTTAGGTATTTTGATGCTTCAAGCAAATTAGCAGGCACAATTTAATTCTGCATATATTCTATGATGTTACATCATTTAATTTTTTGTCTCCAACAATCAGTAGTCTAAATAATGAATTCACGATTACATACTGGATTATCATTCTTAGATATGTCTATTTCTTGACGCAATTGAGAGCTCCTGACTGTCTGCACTTTCACTTTGCAGAGGCGTCATAGGAAATCCAACTGAAACTATTGGTGAAGTGGAGCCTAATTCAACATGATCTATGTGAGCTGATTCACTGTTCATGGTTGAATTATTTTTGCTTCCGTTCACTGTGTGAGTCAATTTGTTATTTGCTGTTGAAATTAAGTTTGATACATAAACAGTGTCTTTTAAAATCGGATATTTGGTAAAAACGAAGTTGTTTTCCAGGCCAGATTTAGCCACTGAAAGGGGTAATATTTGCATGCTTGTTGATGTGTCCATTACACCTTTCACATTTTTGTAATATGGTATATGTGCAGTAAATCTTTTGTCAAGAATAAAGGATGAATCACTGCTGGTCTGTGAATATGGTTCATTCTGCAATATAAATATAGTTGTGTCGCCAGTGTTAATCATAGGATTTACAGTATTGATAGTCCTATCTTCTGGGAGAAACACGCGCGGTAATTCCGTTGCATTAACTTTATCTTGGCTCTCATTTGCATCTTGTATCTGATTTGAAAATTGCGGTTGGTTACGTGGTTGTGTTTTCACCAAATGAATGTGAAAATTCTGGTCCGGTCTTTGTAATGAAGACTGTAAGATACCATAACTTTCATTGTCACTTGTACTGCTTATTGGCATAGATGATAAACCGCTGTCATATTTCACGATTTTCACTGAGGTGGAACTGTCAAAGTCAGACAGTTGTGTCGGTGTAGCACTAGCCGCATTTTCCCCAATTTGGTTGTGCAACTGCGAAAACTTGGCGTCCGATGTGCAAGTGCCAGCAAATAATGGTTGATTATCATTTGGTTGCGTCTGTCTGTCTGTATTTGCAACAGTTGTCGAATAAAATGCTACATTCTCCACATTGTGGCTATCCGTGGCAGACATTAATCTGCCCAAATTCTGTGTGATAACGTAATTTGTGTCGGTGTCACAGGATGTGACAACGCTATTTGAAGTAGTTGTCAGGTCATAGGGGCGAGCTTTGTCGTTCATGTCATTTGCCTGTTCGATGCTGCTAGGATGAGGAGCCTCGAGGCTTGTTGGATAATGGCTTGGTGTATATATCGGCACAAAACCAATACTGACCGCTGGATTAACCAAATTAAATCCAGTGCTAGTGGCCTGCTTAGCCGCAAATTGTTCTTCTGTCAACCAAATTACTGTTGAATTTAGACATTGTTTTGATTCTGAAATGACTGGCGTCGGATTATATCCTTCAGGCGCGCCATCTTCAAGCTCTCTAGGAGCAGAAGACGTGCATTCTCGTGCTTGCATAAACGATTCACATGTGTCCATCTGTTTCATGGATGATGGTTCAACTTCTTGAGCATTTTCGCCAAAATCAAAACACACAGAATCAGATTCGTGTAGAGCGATGTCTTTGTTCCACCCATTAAATTGCTTTTTCGTGTGAAAATGATTTGGCGGCCTCTTTTTATGGTGTTTCAGGAATGATAAGGTGTTTTTGCTGGATGATTTACGATAACATGGACGCTGACATCCAACGCATAATGCAGTTACCAGCTGTTTGTTACGTTTCGATGAAAAATTTATGAAACAAAACGGAACCGCTGCTATACAGGCGTATAAAAGAAGAAAAAGCAGCCGTATTAACCAAATCGGTAGCCAACCATTTGTCACAGGGCTAAGTGAACTACTGATCATGCTTCCGGACCTATCACTGGCCAGGACGCCTGCTTGAGGTGATAATAATTTCCTACTATCTGAGAGACTGGTAATGCAAACCTTTACTATCATCAGCAGTGTAGTACTGAAGCCCAAAACTGAGATGCCAATAAAGACTTGAAAGTTGGCTGCCTGTGCATTGGATGGCCATATCAATTCTGAGAAGCCGTCCTCTACCATTATACTAGTATCTGATGATGCGAGATTTGATTCTGAAACTGCTGTTGATGGTCCTCTACTTACAGAAGAGGTGGTATTTTTTCCAGTTTGACTTTTAGAAGTTGCTGGCAATTTTGATCTTATTAAATCTTGGTTCGCTGGTGTTCTTGACTTTACCAATTGGGAAAATTTGGTTGGCTGCATAGAAAATTTCGTCTTTGATTCGAATTGTTCCCGATGTCTACTATTTTTACTGGATCTCAAAGACGACGGTAAAGCTCCTAATTCTTCCTGCAGAAAACCGGTTCTTTTATATTCCATATCCATTGAAGCGTCATACGATTCTGATTTTCCACATGTGTCTGCAGGAATTACTTGATCGTTAGTATTCGAAACATGCAAACTGATATCCTGCAATAAATTAAGTTGTTTTATTTGTTCAAATTTACTAAAAGTAGTTGCTTTATCAGAAGATTTCGGTAACATCGAATAGTAAGTTAGTGACTCACTGTTAACAATGTTTGCCAGAAATACAGTGGTTAACACGGTGAGAATAAAGGGAGTACCACACATGTTTATTGCCTCTATCAGAATCGAGGTTAGCCCGTGTTGAAATGTAAATAAACAGTCAAACGGCTTTTTTGCTGTTAGAAAATAGCTAGTTGAATCTTCAGCGTCATGCCTAACAATCTGAAATTTCTTACTAAATCCTTCTCCGCGAAATAAAGTGACTGCGCATCGAAATATCAAGCTTAAACACCATGGCGTCAGATGTGACAGTAGCCCGACAAAAAACAGAAGTCGTAGTGAAATGGGACTGAGTAGTTTATAACGCCTGTGAGAGAGCTTTGGTATACTTGTTTGCCGTGTTATACAACAGCTATTATACGTTGGAACGTCATGATTGGGAAGTTTTACGGCATCAGCCGAGCTGTTGCGTTTAAGGCTGTCGCCCAAACGGAAGACAATGACAACTGAGATTAGGAGAAACCAGTAGACACTAATTAGCAGTTCAATTATTGATAATGTCACACCACAGAGCCTGTACCAATTGCAATCGTTGCTAATTGCCACAGTCGGACTTTGTGCGTAAACTTTGAGCCTACTTCCCACCGTTTGATCGGCTCCTGTGTCTGCCTTTCCAGCCGGTGTAACTGAAATTCCATTCCTACTGGAATAAAGTGAGACATGGTTTTCTATCGAACGACCGATATCTTCATTGTCGCTTAGCAGAATAATATAGGAAAAATAGATCCAAACTGTCCCAATAATTATTCCTAGCAGTGCAAGATGACATTGAAGCCCAAAGTAGACAAAGGCAAATGATCGCACGTAGTTAATGGAGGTCTGCTGTTTTAAAGTTCTTTGGCTAAACGAAAGCCGGCAGAAAAACGTCTTTGTTAAATTTAGAAAGTAGGTGGTCACTGCACATATGTAGACTAGCCAAAAGAAATGGCTGGCTAGAATGCTAATGACAACGACTTTCAGAACGGTCAGCCAAATTTTGTCTAAAACGTCTGTTTTAATTACTCCAGAAGTGTAATTGCCCGCTGTTTTGCTGCGTAGACTAAAAAAAGGATCCGAGTTTCGCGGAGACCTTAAATTCGTAATGTACAAACTCGCAGAACACTCAAGCTTTAGTCTAGACGACTCATTAAGCACTGGCGACGTCGCCACTGAGGAGGCCAATTTTGACATTTCACGATGCAGAATTTCTGAATGGGGCGTAATTGTGTAAGTTGCCGCCTCATTTTGTCCTTTGTCGGCCTGAGCGATTTTATGAAACTCCACCGAGTCTATCGGGTGAATGAAAGCAGACTGATCGACATTTGCACCACCCGTTGAATCTTCGCCGGTTCTTTTGTTATCCATCAGCAGGCCAGTACTGTCCGTCTGAAGAAAAGTTAACAGACTCGATAGTGTCAAATTTGGTTCCGTTGTGAAATTTAACAAGGATTCACGCCATCGGCTAGAATTTTGCAAGGCCAAAACTTCAAATAGCAAGTCACTTGAATTTTTAGCATTTCTGTTCATAATTGCGGCGAGTAGTTCACTATTACTAGCTTCACTTGAAATTTGCCCACTGCGTGTCAGATTTAAAAGGTTACGAAGTACATAATAGCGGTTAAATTGGTGTATTTGAGCAGATTTTGTTTCGGCCTCGTCAATGCCTACACCACTTCGTTTTGGCCGATAAGCACCTGGCACGTGAGTCGTTGATAGTTCCTGTAGGGCAAGGTGAAACTTAGCCCGTTCGACTGCTTGTAAACTGGTTGAATTTGATTGATGCCTGACATTGAAGCTAATGTTCATTTCTGACGAATAGATTAGAACTACGGACCAAGCAATCAAGTCGAGCACACGATGTAAACGGTGTACAGCAAATTTTAGCATAGCTCCCGGTTGTTGCACACTAAAGTGACTTTAATTGGAATACTATTTGCACATTTTTCAGGTTAACAATAGCACAGGTTATCAAATGCACTATAGTTATAATCCATACTACGCTCTTGTGAAAGCGGTCACAATTTAGGTCACTGTTTTCGCTTCAGCCGGCTACAGCCGTCTGGCGAGATTCTTGAAGTAAACGCAAAATTAAAACGTGCATAGCGTTTATGCAAGATTTGACTACATTTTCCGGCATAAGCCTCTTTCGGGCAAACATTAAAAATAAACCTTATGGCATGAAATATGTGAAAATTCCTTAAGCCAAATTTTGCTAAGAATTAATTTTAATAGGTTTACAAAAGAAAAGATTTGATTGGACAATTAGAAATTGCGCACGAGGGCAGTTTTGTTAAAAATCAAATTTAACAATTATTATTGCGAGTTACAGAGAAGAAATTAAGTATTTTAACAAAATTCGGTTTTACGTGATAGAAAAATCCTTAATTATGTGTATTTATTCTGAAATATTTGTTAAATTTATTAATTTTAAACTATAAGTAGACATTTTCTCATTTTCCAGAAAATTACACCACTTTACTTTATTAAAAACGAAAGTCTGAGAATTCCTAAATATTAAACTAAAGACGTGTAACAAGCATATTTTTCAAATTAAAATTTCTCGAACATATTTGTGTCAGAAAATGCTGGTTTGTAATTATGAATGTATGGCAATGTTGTAGTGGAATTTTATTTTACACATCGTACGGACACAAATTAATTTATACAAAACGGACTGTTCAGCTTCCAAAATAAAAATAGCAATCTAAACGAGCGATAATAAAAAATATTAAAAATTCCAACTAGCATTTATATTTTTATATTTAAAAGTTCATCGGTTGCGCGGGTGATAATAAAAACTATTTAAATCAATTTTGTGAGCTTTGATACCACACACAATGCTTAATGTATACTAAAAATGTTAGATATAATGAGATTGATTTTCATATCGAGCCCGAATTCTTGATTTAAAATTTTGCATTTTCGGTTAGTTAGTGAATTTTGCACAAACGTAGGCTTCCAATCTCACTGAAATGTAGTGAAACTTAAAGTAAGCCAAATTTCTGTACATATATAAATTAATACCTTGATTTTTTGTATTTCATCACGCACAAAAACCGAAATATAAAAAATGCGAAGTAGGATTAATTAAAACTGGAGAATGTATATATGAGTTTTGCTGATCCCTCATTTAGAAATGAGTGTAAAAAGAATGTTCCTGATGCTGAGTTTAAGTTCCTTCACGGATCGTAGTACCTGCTCCGTGGGTAATTTTCCAAGTAAATGTTAGTATATAAAAGGTATATTCCACTTTAAATGTTCCTTAGGTGAAACTGAAAAATTCATTCTGATTTTTGGAATCTAAATATGCATTGGAAAACGTTAATCCCAGATTGGAATTTCCCTCATGTCTCTCACCATCAAAATATCCAGACTGTTTAGTTTTGGAAAGCTATGTAAATACTTTAATATTTGGATAACGCAGAATAGAAGACGAAAGCTTTATTCCTCTGGCCAAAAGCATATATTTCATCTGAAGTTAAACGAAAAGGTGAATATGAGAAAATGTTCGTATTCCAAACGAATATTTAACGATATCTTTGCAAACCCTACCACTCGGATCGTTTTCTTAGTGATATTACATGGAAATAAATTTATTTTCATATTTTGCATGAGGATTTTCTTTTATTTTTAACCTTTGAGAGATTACAAATGCTGTGTACAGACAGTATGTACGAATAAATAAATAATTTAAAATAAATGCGAAACGCGATATAAAAACTTTTATTTATATTAACTACCATCAATTGAGAAAAACATGCTTAAGTTATATTAAAACCTTATCAAACTTATATGATAGAAAACCAGTTCCGTAACAGGGTGTTTAGACATTTGATTACGAATGCCCGAACAGGAGGCATAAATTCTGTTAAACTACCTCCGTTTGGGCAAAAATATTAAAATACTATAAATACAAGTATCATGCGCTGAAACAATCCTAAGACTAAAACCAACAAAAAGGAACGTAATATCATTTCAGTTAATACCGGTGCTTAAAAATCAAATGAAAGTCTAAAATCCTAAAACTGCATGGTTAATTAAACATTACAATATTTTAACCAAATACCCTTTACACGGAAACGTATTGCAGAATGTTGATTGTCTGTCTAAATTGTGTCTATAAAACCCGAGACATTGTTGAACATTCCAGCAATTAGTAAGATTGCTTTGCATAGACAGCGGTTAAAAAATAAGAAATGAACACAAATACGGTAAGACATAAATCTATCGTCATTTAAAATTACAAGCTAATAAATTTAAACTAATTAAAATTGACAAAATGTACAGTTTTCAACCACGCTTCAACGCCAAATAGAGATATGACGAATAAAGTAACAAACTAAATAGCGAATAAAACAATTGGACGCATGACACAAGGAACACATCAAATCACGTATATGTTGAGAAGCTGATCGTGACCATAAGGCAACTATATGTCACACGTATAATTAGCATAGTTTAGCATCATTATGCTGGATATTTAGATTTTATTATTTGATTTACTTTTCAATTAACACCGCTGAAATCGTAAGTGGTGATTTAATGTCTACCAATCAAATCTGCAGGATTGAAATAAAATACATACTATATAATACAATTTGATTCCGATATTTGCACGTGCGAGAATTTTGATAGCATTTATAGGTCGGTAAAATATTGATTCGTTTGCATTCCCAGGTGCATAGATTGTGTTAAGCATTGATGGGTTCTCACTTTTCCCGTCACTCTGAAGCCGTCCATCAGCTGCTTGTCTGAAAATGCAGTTCAAACCAAATTTTCCGAGTTTGCTAAAAAATTTCGTGACTTCTTTTCGAGTCCCGTCTTTAAAGTTGACACCATACTCACAGAAAAAAACAACTTGTTGTAAATGTGGTATCCTCATTCAAGTCAGATCTATTTATATTTATTTTAATGCCTAAAGTTTTTTGTCTAAGCTAATATGCGTTCTTAATACCTGTTCTTTTATACTTGAGTTAATACACGAAAATTTTCATAACACACTCTCCCCCCTTGCCCCCGCACCCAAAAACCTATACACACAAATTTGTATTCTAATCTAAAGTGACATATATAGAATATATAAAAGAAGACCGACATATGAGTCCCGAACAAACTAATCGCGGTATCAAATTGAACGGTGACAACGCTACGCAAGGTACAAAAACATATAAGCATACTAGTTAAATACTGTTTGTTGCGGAGAACTAATATATATGCAAGTATGTATTAGGTGTTGCGAACCTAGTAACAAATTAGTTCAGTTGTGACCAGAAGGATAAACCAAAGGCAGCATGAACGGAAAGTATAATCTCATGCACATTCGTTTCGTGCTTACTGGCGACTCATCAGTAGGAGCCGGTATTACGCCCTTTAACCACTATATATTTGGTAGAAGAATGTGGAATAATAGGGACGGTACAATCTCCTAGACGAATGTGTAAACTTGTAATAGTGAAGCTAACATAATCTGAAGTCAACGACAATACGACTTCAATGCTACCTCACACTATATAATATATATACCGAGTCTGTAAAGGATACTAACACTATGGCTATTGTGTTAGTAACTGATACCTTTTTTGAAATCGATGAGTACCGGATACTAACACTATGGTTTCCGAGTCGGTACATGATACCAACCTGATGGATATAAATTTATGCTAAAGTTCAGCCAAATTGAGAATTACAACAATTTCCGAACACCTGTTACTCCAGTTAAACCATACACTCTGGCCTTCATCGATATCAGTTATCACATTTCGACCCCTTCTTCCCAAGGTTTCTCCTTCGTTCATACTAACCATTGGAAATGAGGCTTGATTTAATTTTTGTCAACTGGCAACGTTTTGATATGGAATTTTTCATATCATCATCAGGCCTCTAATCACACACATAGTACAATGCTCGAAATAGCAGATTTAAGTAAATGTGGTAATCTCATGCCAAAACAGTTGGATTTATATTTTAATTTTTGACTCATTAATTGATTTAAACAGAGAATTGATTTCAATAACTAGACTCCAAATATGCATATTCGTGGAGAACATGAGGTTTACGCAGCATATTAGAAACCAAAAGTTGATCACGCTTTGATTGATGCAAAAAATGGACAATTACACACGAATCAATGTTAATAAATCGCTTTTAAACATACTTTCTACAATATAACAGTCAAGTACCATTTTTTGTAAAGAAACAATATATAAGCAGTTAAATACTGTTTGCTGCGGAGAACTAATATATATGCAAGTATGTATTAGGTGTTGCGAACCTAGTAACAAATAAGTTCAGTTGTGACCAGAAGGATAAACCAAAGGCAGCATGAACGGAAAGTATAATCTCGTGCACATTCGTGTCGTGCTTATTGGCGACTCATCAGTATGGATTGACTGGAGTAGCAGGTGTTCAGAAATTGTTGTAATTTTCAATTTCGGTGAACTATAGCATAAATTGATATCCATCAGGTTGGTACCATGTACCAACTCGGAAACCATAGTGTTAGTACCATGTACCTTTTGGTACAATAATGTTGATATCCTTTACAGACTCTGTATATATATTATATAGTGTGAGTTAGCGTTGAAGTCGCATTGTCGTAGACGTTATATGACGTTAGCTTCACTATTGCACGTTTACATATTCGTCTATGAGATCGTACCGTTTTTTGATAAATTTAAAATGTCCTTTCGATTTCATTATTTCTCCCGTTATAGGGCGCATATGGTTTCTCCATCTGTCAGTATTTTGCATTATATTTGCCAGTACATTTTTTATTAAGTACGTTAATTATTTTTTGAAATCTAAACGGAAAACACTTTATTTCTAGGTTTGTTTATACTAAATGCAATTTTAATAAACAAATTCATTTCTGAAATATTTCGGGCTTCATAATTGCTTTCGAATTCACTACTAATTTCATCTGGAAAATTCATTCATTTTATTGATCGTTTATTTTTTCAAGATCCTAAATATCACCACATTCCACCGCCCGTTCGGACTTTGTTATTCTTCCCGCTCACACATAAATAAACTTCTTCCTATTTATGCACGTACTTTGAGTGATTCCTATTTGTTCAGTTGATTTAAAACGTTCTTTTGTATAAATAGATAAAAAACGTTATCACCGTAATAAGGGAATTTTTACTGAAATACGATAAACATATCTATAGTATAAATACGTAAAATTTGTACAAGCTAAAATATATCCCCAAGAAATATATAAGTAAATGAACTAATTAACATTCGATGAGGAAATGGGAAAAAACATTTAAGCACATTTACATTAAGAAATAATAAGAAACAACATTATTTGATAATCGGGAGCTCAATTTAGATATAGGTATCCAAGTCAAAAAGAAGAATCATAATGTTTTGCATCAACGAGAAGAATTTCATAATAAATCACATAAAATCAAGATATTGGACATATTAATAAACAGGTAGACCAAAGAGGCAGGCAAATATTAACAATGAAAAAACTCGAATTGCATATTTGAACCTACCTTATTTTAAAAAAACTAACGAAGCACGAAATGTGCTGTTGCCGGGCACTACCATAATATCTGACAACGCAAAATAACTTATTGCCGACTCTTTTCACGAGACTTATCTGCTTTTTGATCTTATTTGCCAAATAAGCACAATTGTCAAACTCTGAAATATAATTGTCCTAAAATGGAGTTTTGCGGCAAATCTTGAAACTTTTCCAAAACGTTAGTTTATATACTGGTAATGGCCCAAACAAGAAGAAGAATAAACTGACTTGTGGCTTCTTTAATTGTAGTTCCATTTATATCTAAGCCAAATAGCAAGGTATTGTCCTTTTCTGGAAAATTCGTCTATGGCATTCCTGATCGTCTTTAAGCCACACGCCATTTGCTAACCTCTTGTCGTTCACGCTGGATATATTAAACTAATTTAACCCCAATCACTTTTTTTCCATATAAACTGTTTAGGCTCTGTTGTTTGAAAGTTAATTGGCCTAAAATACGGAAATTACCAAACTAATTTTTTTTAGTTAACATTTTTTTCTAAATATATTTATAAATTGTTTCGCAGAGGTCAAACGAAATGCAACAAAATTGTTGGCTATTTGCACGTTTCTTCATTGGTAATTGCCTAAAAACGAAAAGAAATGTATTCGTCTTGTTTTGTGAATTTCAAACAGTAATATGATGTAATATAAACGGAAATCCTGAAAAACAACTTGCTCTGTCATTCATGTTATTCTGGACATTTGCAGCCATAATCAGCGGTGTGCCGTGTCAAACATACAAAACTGTAAGCCGTCATTGTCGATTCGATAGACCTACTAAACTCACATGCCTTTTTGTAATTTAATTTTGTTCAATCAGTGTGGCCTGAAAATGAACTTGGCATAAGGTATTGTATTCAAAAGACAGAATCTAACACTTAAACAATTGTGTTCTAAATGGATTTGTGAAATATTAATTGTATGTTTTTTTAATTGCATTCTAAATAGGTAATGCTTGTATTTTTACGGGATTACCGATTTCTTCTCTGTATTCTCTCTAATGAGAATGTCGACCTTGTTAGACATACAAACCGGTCAGCCGCGCTACATTCATTAACTGTTTATCAATCACTAGGCTTACGATACTTTTACTTAATTAACATACCCTGCTGGCATAATATATTACATAAGCACGGTTGCCTAAAAGATAATTTGGCATGGTTTACCGAATCTGACCTTACAAAGTCTAACTGATGATCACCGTTGTATTAAATGTATTTGTGAATTTATTCGTGTAGGTCTTGTTAAATAACAAATATTTTTCTCGATAGGTGGTTGCCTAAGAGGGAAACACAATGAATCCGGTTGGTTTTCGGGGTTTCATGTTTTTCATTTAAATGAGAATCCTAATTTTTTTCGGTTTTGTCTTATCCTGAGAAAGTTGATCTTGTCATTCATATGCGCCTTTGAGCGACATTAAAAAACGTTTAGCGGTCACATTAGATACAACATACCTAATAAACTCACATCTTTTACTGCAATTTCATATTCGTAAAGCATTTTTTTCTTGTAAGTTGAAAGGAAATTATATTTTACATTTCCTTTGCTGAACCCAATATATAACCAATTTTTTCAAAATTTAATTGTGAAATTCATCCGACTTTAACGAACACGTTTCTGAGTTAGCAATAGCACGCAAAAAATAAATGAATCTGGCTCATTTTCTGCATTTCAGTTTGCAAAAGTTTATAATTTAGGCAAGAATTCTGATTTTTATCAATGCCGCGTTTTGCGTACGCGGGTAATAGCTGTACACGGGCAGTTACACAAAGATCCGATTGATAGCAATTTCCAATTTTGTTTTGTCTATGATCAGGTTGAGTTTTGGTTGGTCCCAATGGAAATGCTGTCCTATCACAACTTTGTTTACTGGCGACGTTTCGGTGCCTACTTCCAGCACCATTCTCAGGCAACACAACACTGATCACAAAAGCAGATTTAAGCAAATGTGGTAACCTCGTTCCAAAACCATTCTATTTATATATAATTGACTCAACACTATTTTAATCATAGAATTTGTCTCAGTAACTAAACTCAATATATAACTATTTATAATTAGCAGACCAATCATTACCTCACCTATCTCAAATTCCCGGTATACGTAATCTCATCTCGTATGCAGAATATTGTAAGGGAGAGAGACAGTATCGAACCTTTTGTTATTTGTTATAACTGTATTGCTACTATGCCACGGTAATCAAAATTCAAAATGATAAAAAACTAAAACCTTGACTATCATATACTGTATTTTATTTAAAGCCGGGAACTCTAATGTATACAATGGTGGGTGAGGTATTGCGCACATAGCAACAAATTAGTTCAAATATGGAGCAGCAAGTTACGTAGATGAATGGAGAGTGAATGTCATAGCGACGCTTAGGTGAACGATTAAAGAGAGAAAGATAGAGATAGTCTGGACAACTAACGTTTTTCAAAAAACTAATCGTAAGCACAATGCGAAGTTAATCAACTATTAGAAATAATTGCATAAGAATATTTGCTCATATGACTAAAATAATCTCATCATATCTATATACATATATATTCTAAATATAATATCGTAACACCTTTATATATATATATATATATATATATATATATATATCGGTAGATAGATAGTTTATCTCTATACATAATATATAAATATATATATATATATATATATATATATATATATATATATATATATATATATATATATATATATATACGGACATTAATCATTTTATACATTACCATTAAAATTATATATTTATTTAAGACATTTAACTCACACTGTTGCTTATATTTATATATATATGTTTTTACACATAATTATATGTATTTTTAAAATTTATATAAGGTGTGAATTAAATTACAATTTGATTAATCGGTCAACGAAAACAGCAAGAAAAGAGAAAAATAATAATTTATTAGAAATATGTAAACGTATATATAGATATATGATTAAATATATTGGACCCACACTGTTGCTTATATATATATATATATGTTTTTATACATATTGATATGTATTTTATATATTAATATAAGGTGTGCATAACCCAATAAATATTTATTACTAATTTATATATATATATATATAGGATTAGGGATGTTGCACTCATACTGTTGCTTATATTCATATATATGTTTTTATACATATTGACATGTATTTTATATATTGATATAAGGTGTGACTAACGTAATAAATATATAGTAATAGAAAACATTCATGTTTAACAATTAACAATGCTCCTTCTTCTAAATATATATATACATATATATATATATATATATATAAAGGTGTTACGATATTATATTTAGATATATATGTATATAGATATAATGAATTATTTTAGTCATATGAGCAAATAATCTTATGCAATTATTTCTAATAGTTGATTAACTTCGCATTGTGCTTACGATTAGTTTTTTGAAAAACGTTAGTTGTCCATACTATCTCTATCTTTCTCTCTTTAATCGTTCACCTAAGCGTCGCTATGACATTCACTCTCCATCCATCTACGTAACTTGCTGCTCCATATTTGAACTAATTTGTTGCTATGTGCGCAATACCTCATACACCATTGTATACATTAGAGTTCTCGGCTTTAAATAAAATACAGTATATGACAGTCAAGGTTTTAGTTTTATCATTTTTAAATTTTGATTACCGTGACATAGTAGCAATACAGTTATAACAAATAACAAAAGGTTCGATACTGTCTCTCTCCCCTAAAATATTCTGTATACGAGATGAGATGATGTATAGGTGAGGTAATGATTGGTCTGCTAATTATAAAAAGTTATATAATGAGTTTAGTTACTGAGACAAATTCTATGATTAAAATAGTGTTGAGTCAAATATATATAAATAGAATGGTTTTGGAACGAGGTTACCACATTTGCTTAAATCTGCTATTGTGATCAGTGTTGTGTTGCCTGATGATGGTGCTGGAAAGTAGGCACCGAAACGTCGCTAGTAAACAAAGATGTGATAGAACCGCATTTCCAGTTGAAGTAAAAACAAGTCAACCCGATCAGAGAAAAAACATAATTGGAAATTATGAAAAATCGGATCTTTGTGTAACTGCCCGTGTACAGCTATTACCCGCGTACGCAAAACGCGGCATTGATAAAAATGAAACTTACACTCCGCAAAACCATTTCAAAAAGAATTCTGATTAATACACTGTTTTGTATTTTATGAGAAAGTCAATCATGCTTGCCATGACAATGGGTGAGCAGCTCTACATTCACCAAATTATTAGTGGTCACTATACTTAAGATACCCTTACTTTACTAGCATCCCTTGCCGTCATATTATATTATTTCAGCCCCAATACCTGAACTTTAATTGTTTTTTATTAATATAGTCAATTTTCCGTAAATGGGATATTTATGTTAACAAATGCAATGCTTATGTGCACGTACCTTGATCGGTAATTTAATGAATAAATTCTGTTCAAATTTATCAGTTTCGAACACAAACTTTTCTTATTTCAATGAAAAATTTGATAAAAAGTAGGTTTTTTCTTACTGGGAAACACGACTTTGGAAACCATTTCCGCTGATGTAACGCGCATTATTTGCACAATTTGTGGCCGTCACTTTCAATCTCATGCAATTGGTGAACTGCAATCTTGGCTTGTTAGACAATTTGCCTTAAACTTTTGCTATGAACTGCATGGATGATGAAGCATACCGACAATCTTATCTGAAATGTATTCGGTAAAGTGAAAAATTGGTAGTGTTTCTGTGAAAATCAAAATTTATAGATAAATATTTTTAAATATTTGATGAAGAATATGACTGATTGAAAGGCTATTTTGATGAGTTTGTGACAAGGCGTTTGGAAGCAGATCGCAAATATTGTATATGCTCCAAAATAGTCTTCGTGCATGCTCTTCAAAGCGAGTTGGATTAATGGCAAACAAACGTCACATGGTACTTATTTTAGAAGTTTTGTCGAAAAAAATTATTTGTGTTCATTATTTGGTTTTGAATAATTTTTTTTCCAATAACAATATTCAGATATATAAATTCTGCAAGATGAATAAGTGCAAATTTGATCTATTTAATGAAAAAGTATATATTTCGTTAAAAAATAAACAATAATTTCTATTAATAATGCTTCATCGCTCAAGAAATTAGTCAGCAATTACATTTTGACCATTAGAATCAAAAACTATAATTTTTTACTGTTATTTTTTTTCAGTCATCATCCTACATAGAAGTTTGAGACATGGAATTCAAATAGGTAGGACATTGTATGACAACGGGTTTCTATAATTTTCAAACATAAAATCTAAATGAAATATTGTACTATATACTGATATTGTGATCGTTAACAGAAGAATATAATTTTCTGCTGGGACAACTTGTTTCTATCTAATCTAACTTTTTTACACTCGTAAACTGAACAAACTGCTTTAATTAACAAGGCAGTTGTAATAATTATACAATTGTACACTTAGTTGAATTAATATAATAATTAATTTCCTAATTTTCAATTGTCAGTAATCTAGCAATTTAGGGATCGGATTCCAGCTTACCAATGCCTAAATGCATTTTCATGTTTCGAATGAAAAATCGACATTTGAAGCTTAAACAACATTATGCCATTTATTTACTAAAAAAATTGTATACGGTGTTGCAAAATTACGTTTAAAAATAAATGCATCGTCTAATAATATTAATAAAATTCTACGTTTTATGTTAATGAAATTAATTTAGCTAAAACTGAGTTTAAAATATTATTTGTACTATCCGTTACGTTTTTTTTCTTTGTGCATAAATTTGCATTATACCAGATTGCGTTACTAGAAAAGAAGTCGGTAATTGATTTTTGACTCGAAATATTTAAGCATGTTGAGCTCATTTTCATAACCAGTAGTTTAGTTGCCGATTTTTCAACGGTTCTTATTTTACCTTATTTGAGTTTGACCAAATAAATTTTCAACTTTTATCGATTAGCGTTTAATTTGAAAATAGGTTGAATGTAAAATCCGACATTCCTGCAAAAAATAGTAAACATTTACTTAGGATGGAAAATTTCAAAAAATCGTGTGTGCACCGTTTTGCCAATATTCATTGACGAGCAATTACAGTACTTATTTAATTCTAGCCCGTTAACTGGAATTAGCTCAACTAATAAACACTTCTTGAAATATCATTCATAAATCATAACATCATGCCCTTCATATGTTTCACGTAAACTTACTGCTTATAATCTATTCTATATTCTATATTCCAAATTTAATTAGATATATTTTAAACTAAAAGGGCAAAAACATATCCAATTTGAATTTTCTGTCTAAGATCTGCTAAATTTATCACTATAATTAACGTGAGGAGATAAAACTTTTTGATCCTTCCGTTTTATAGTCATCGAAGAATAAAATTCTGACTTGCCTCATTTCAAATTTTATCTTAATAAAAGGTGACGAATTTATGTGAATTTTAGACAGAAATTTGTAATTAAATTTTGAGCTTTCTGATTGTGTATTGGTCGAAATTGTGGAGATTCTTCGAAAACACCTAAATATGAAGCTCAACTCAAAACTTACCGATGCTTTGTTCAACTTAGTGTGTATTACGCCAAATATTTATAGAGAGATGTCACACTATTTTTTCATACTGACACCAGTAGATGCAGAATGAGGAATGCCCTGCTGCTTGCGTCAACACTAAAAACGACAAGGAAGCATCCCGTGATGTTTTGTTTCAATAGGAAATCAGACATCATCAACCGTATCTCAGATTTACATTTTCAGCTTTAGACACTGATATTTAGAAATATTCGAATTAGTGTAAGTGGGATTCTTCCTGATTTCCGTATTTAAAATACACAAAGAATAGGTTCAACATGCATAAGATTTTTGTGCACATATTTCAGCATCAATTAGATGTCTAAAGTTGACTGGATGTTTAGGAAATACTTTACTATTTCATTATTTCATACACATGCAGAATATTAGCAAAAATAAATTAATTTTGTATGGTAAGTCTTTCGTTTCTGCAGAAGACGTCCATTTTCGTTACCGACTCTAAATCTGGAATTGAATTGAAGCAAACTATATATATATATATATATATATATATATATATATATATATATATAATAAGGATTTTACACTTTTGATAATCGACTGGGTTATTAATATCCCTTATTTACATACTGAAATGTAACTTTTTTAAAGAATATTCTACAAAAAACTATCGTGAACCATTTGTCTGTAGTCTAGCCGAGCTCTTATTAGTCATTTGATCCATTAAGCAAATCATCCGAAAGTGCTTCAAACTGAAATTATTTTTTTAACATTGCGATGTGGAAATCCTGTTTTTTCACTTTACTGCTGATATAACTGGACATAACAGTAATACTGTAACGTTTACCATCATAATAATTCCAAAGCGACTTTCATGATGAATTTCCAGATTCAGCTTTCTGTTTTATGCCAAAAAATAATTTTCTCCAAATTTAACTTGTGAATCGTAATTTTTAATTTGAAAATGGACCAGTTTATCCACGGAACCAGCAGAAAAAATTATAGTAGTTTTCGGCTCTATGTTATTCTTAATCAAGTTAAAAGTAGTAGTGGTAATATTACAAATATCATAATTTATAGTTGATTTTAAAGTTGTATTTTAGCAGTTATATTAGAAATAGTAATAGCAATGGTATAAATATTAATATTATTAGTAATAGTAGCAGTTATCGTAATGGTAGCTATTATAGAGGTTGCAGTAGCAGTAGTAGTAGTAAGGAAGAAATAGAAGCAGTATAAATAGTAAATTAATTATCGTTATTATTAATACTACTAAAATATTTCCTGGTATTATTGTATTATTTATTATGATTAAAAATTATTATTATTATCAAAAAAATAATAATAAAAAGAGGAAGAAGATGAAGTAGACGAAAATGAAGAATAACTAGTAGGAGAGCAAAACTAGGAGAATTATGATCTCATAATTTTGCACTAACGTAATGCTCCTGAATTATTCTACAGTTCACATAAAAATTAAATACTATTTGATAGAATATATTTACACGTCAGAAAAATGTTCAATCTGAAAATGGCAAGAGCTTTATCAAAGCTACGGTCATGTGATCTATATTAACTTCTTTTAACATATAAATCTTACGTCTTCTGCAAATTATCGAAATTGCGTCATCATTAATTTTCCTGCACCAGAAAACATTAAGGAGCATTATTATTATAACTTAAGTGTTTGAAGATGAAAAAAATATTTGCAAATTAGACAATTATTCAGTGTGCAAAATAATTTGTTAAATAAAGTTTTCCAGCTGTAGATTAAGTCTAAACCAATTGAATATATCCATTTGCATAAAATAGCCAAGCTACTGACAGTCACAGGTACTAGTGCGTTTCGAACTTCTATGATCATCAAAAGAGTACAACCGCATACAAGCAAGCGAGAATAAAATCTCAATTCATATATGAGATTTTGGAAACTCAGATATGTGGCTCTTACATCTATTAGTCTCGCATTCATTGTACTTGGCAGGAAATGGTGATTTCACTATATCTATAAAATCCCAAACTTATCACCAAAATAAATTTCAGATCACCATAGGTAGGACCCTCTAATCTGATTTCCATGTCGAATAAATGCATTAAGATCTGACCCTAGCTAATCAAAAGCCTTCGTGCTCTAAGAATGTAAATAAAAGCTAAAAAGTGCCGTTTGCGCATGCATGATAAAGATGAATCAATAATTTGCAATTTTCTAGTTTTCTCACAATTTAAATTTACTTATTCTTATTCACAAATAAAAAAATTCTGCTTATGTTTCTTTGCACCTTTTTGATTTTTTCACAAATGCTACTCAAATTATTACTTTAAACCTTCATATTGGATTAACTATATAAAAAAATTGGTTATTCCACTTTTTGCTTCATAACTGTGTTCCTGAAACCTTGCATGACATTTCAGATTATTTGCAATCTCCCATAGTAGGATTTTCTTTGCAATAGATTTTGTGCCATGCGTTACTAGATTTTTTGCTAATTTTTTGCCTCGTTTTGAGTAAAATGGAAAATATTTTCGTTTTCAGGATACCAGTCTTCTTGCGTTAGGCTTAATTGCAAATAAAGCATGAATCAGCTATATTATAATACCTTGGAATGAAATTAATTCTTGCTTTTATTTGTTTTTACATGTTGCATCTTAGTCTCAAATCACAATAAAATTTTCATACAATTAATATAAGTAATTTTGCACTTACTCTTATTTGATGACAATAGTTTCAAGTGGAAATTAAATTTACCATCTTAAAAATCTAAACTATAACTGTTTACAGTTTCAAAGTATTAAACTATCTCTTTAATACTGTTTGTTGCGGAGAGCTAATATATATGCAAGTTTGTATTAGGTGGTGCGAACCAAGTAACAAATTAGTTCAGTTGTGACCAGAAGGATAGACCAAGGACAGCAGGAACGGAATGTCCATGAGATTATACTTTCCGTTTATGCTGCCTTTGGTATATCCTTCTGGTCACAACTGAACTAGGTTCGCAACACCTAATACATACTTACATATTAAAATATCTTTTGAATACGCCTTGATGCAATCTTTAATTCATTTTTTCTTGTAAGGAAAATCTATAATAATCAAAATCATTAATTGCTTTTAATTTACCCATTTGAAATTTCCAGTTTGACAGTAGAAATTCTGTTAGTAAATAATTTTTCAGTAATATTCGAGAAAATATAGGATGCATGAGAAATTAATGTATTTAAATTCCGCATAAGGTAAGCTTAGTAAAATGGATTTCAGCATATCATAAAAACAATTATTATTATTATTATTATTATTATTATTATTATTATTATTATTATTATTATTGTTGTTGTTGTTGTTGTTGTTGTTATGGTAGTTGTTGTTTGCTGTTGGTTTTTGTTGTTTTTTTGTTTTAATATTATCATTATATATAGGCATGTCGGCTAATTGCGCAGTAACAAAAGACAAAAATTCTTACATGTAAATAATAAGATTTTAATTTTCGTCTTCTTTACAAATGTAGCAAGTGATAATTAACTTTAAATACTGATATAAAAACGACGCAGTTGTTTAATTAGAAATCCAATTTTTTATCGAAATTACCTAACATGAAGTTTGTTTATGTTTTGATATTTAGATACACAAAGATTAATATAACCGACGAACTAGAAAATTTAAATTACTTGATGACGCACAATCTAGGTACACGAGTTCTGCGAAATTGTTCAATTAAATAGTCCAGCTAAGCGCCTTTTTTCCTAACTGGGATATTTCAAGAGCCAACCTGTATGAACTTCGTTTTTATGTGCACTAGACTTAGGTTAATGGACTGGAAAGTTGATAGAACTCATTTATTGTGATGAACCCGTTTCCATAGAAATTCTGGTCTGACGATCAGTGGGCATAAGCTAGTCATCCTGAGAATGGTAATATAAACCTTGCCGGGTCTAGAGGGACACATCCATCATCCCGTTTCGAGTGAAGCGTAGAGTTTGGTCTAACTATGCAACAACACTTAGTGTGAAATATGTAGCAACTGAATGAGAGCAAACCTGCCAAACACGAAGGGCAGGCTGCGATAGCTGAAGCAAACTTTGGCCACTGTCATAAGGACAGATAGTGCTCGTCAGTCTTGGTTGACAGAATGTCTAAGAGAAGCACAAATTAAAATACAAACTACTCTCACTAGGAATGGGCGACCTTGGTTCTTTTACAGTCAAAATATAAACATTAAAGATACTAATTAAAATATTTACATACTGCATCCGCCTTCATGCAATATAAAAGCGGTCACCTTATCTACTGATTCGTGCAGAGTGGATGAGCAAAATCAGGCTACTACAAGCAACTTCATCTACTACTCTGCCTCTTTTCCTTCTGTTTCGCCTTCTTAGTCTAACAGTAACGCTATTTTAGATACTATGTACATGGCTGTTGTCGATCAATTCATTGAGCCAAATATCGGGTAGTCAAATATCGAATAATAGTTTAACTAGACTATCAAACTTTAAACCTAGGTTTGGTTTAACCATCGGAGCAATTAATTTGCGAACATTAAAACAACTTGGACAACAAGAAACTGATGCATGCACGTTGGATAAATTAGAAATCGATGTATATTGCGTATAAGAAACCAAAATAATAAATACTATGTGCTTTTCAGAACTGGTTGCACAGTGCTTATCTTCGCGTTATTAGATTTGCACATCTGATCCCAAAACGTTTTCTCGAGCCGGTAAATGGTTCGTCGGTTTTGTTCTTAGCACACGAGCTCAAGTGTCCTTAATTGAATGGAAACCTGCAAATAGCCGACTATGTGCGTCGCCTTTAAATATACCTACTAAAATCAGTGCGAAAATTGTAATAATTGTTGCCTTTTTGTTGAATTTGCATATGCTTCTATCGATTGCAGCTCACACGATAACAAGGACCCTTTTTACTCCGAACGTACCGACTTACTAATCATAGCAAGAAGTTCAGATAGTCTTGGTTATGTATGATACGACAGCTTAAGTTAGGCGCTTAAGTAACGCAGAATTTTAATTAGTTGGAGGACATATTTTAAGCTCTAACCTCAACGATAATAGTGAAATTATTTTGTATTACTGCACGGAAAATAGATTATATTGAAGCAGTACAAACTTCAGACGTAGTGTAAGGCGTTGCACCACATGACCATCTCCTGCTTTCAGACAATGGTGGACTCAAGAAATCTTTTAGAAATTAGTTGTAGATGGCGTGGTTGCACTCCGGATTGTCGGTCTTTTTGCAACACTTAAGTAGCCATTGACCATGCACTTATCCCTTTTAGATTTGAATTAAACCCTTCGGGGAAAACAAATAAGAATAAACCACAAATAGATAAAAGAAAACATAAACAACCGTCTTTCCGACAAAAATATTAATCTATTCTAAAATAAAAGATAACTGGTCTTGATGGTGAAAATTCGAAATTAAGTTTGACTACGTACTATGCAAGTACTACTTTATGTGGATTTTCATCCCTGTCGTAGAAATAATCATTGGTTCTCTCTAAAATCCATGGAAATGCTCAAAAAATGGCGCCAAATTTCAAGTGGCTCTGCTCATATTAATACTCGTCGCAATGTAATACGCCAATATAAGCGCAGTCTAAAAGTCGATCTTGAATCCTTTTGGACCAGGAAGCCTGAATAAATGGGAGAAGCGTTCACGTCATGTAATAGTCGCTGTTTGTTCCAACTTGTTCGTGGAACACATCCGAGAAAATTGAACGTTAGCAAAACTATAAATGATAGTAGCAAACATCTAATAGGCAATTAAATTAGTCGTTTTGATAGATAGGCTGAAGACTTCATAAATCCATTTTCTTGGGCACTTGTGCCAGTTCTGGTTCCCGAAAGTTTTCCTGTACAAATAGTGTAGAATCTTATTCTCAAAGAACCATCAGATTTAGAAAACTAGAATACAATCCTATCTCTTAGACATCGCAATGTCGTAGGCCCTGATGACTTGCTTCCAGAATGATATAAGGATGGTCGTAATATAATTTATGGAGCGTTGACTCCCCTTTTGTGTTTTATATGGAATGAAGGGACAGTACCGTTTCTTGTGATGGATCGATCATCATTCCTGTCTTCAAATATGGTAGACGTAATTCATGTGATATAAGATTGATTCAAGTCTTGTCTAGGCTGTTTGCCTTGATTATCTTTCGTCGTCTTAGCGCTTCACGAGAATGGCAAACTAGAGAAGAATAAGCCGGATTCCAGTCATGACGAGGTTGTATAAGTATAATTTTATTATAGGACAATTTCTTGGACAACTACATGTATATCGTCGTCCGTAGCCGTATTTATAGAATTCATTAATGCCTTTTATTCGCTGGCTCTCAATTTTTTATTTGGGATTCTTTCGAAATGTTTTGTGCCGACAATTTTTTAAAAGATTATACGCAATCGCTTTCAGAATCATTTCTAATTGCGTTAAGGTCTACAACGAATAAACGCCCACCTTTACAACCAGCAGAGTTGTTCGTAAACGCTGTCCAATTTCCCCCGGTTTGTTTAATTTTTTAACCGATGCCATTATGAAGAACACACTTTCTCGCGTTCGGGATGCACGTATTGAAGTTCTCCCGGGCGGAAAACTAGTCGATCTTAACTATGCAGACGATATCTTACTATTATTCTACAATCAGGATTATGCCTAGGCCACCTGGAATAGATTAGCAAACGTTGTTTCGCCTTTCGATATAAAATTGGCACCCTCTAAATGGAAGATACTTTTTAGAATCAACTACGAGTCACTGCATCTCGGCGACTGTAGAGCGAAGATCTACACATACTTTAGAAGCTTTCGCAATAACTCAGGCAATATGTCTTACAAAGCTAGAATAGCTTTCTCCAACCTTCGCTGTTTCTAGAAAAACGCGATTATTTCACTCTGCATTAAAGGCCCGATTTACATGGCATCTGTACGTGCAGTTTTATTATACGAACGTGAGACTTGCCTCCTTAATGTTGATGATTTAAGACGGTTACAAGTATACGACCATCGTTCTTTGAGAAGCATAGCAAGTATGGATTACCATCAATTATAATCCAACGTACACTTCCTTAGACGCATTTTGGCTCTACTATCATGTGCTCCTCGTTATAAAACCTAATAATGCCAGGTTAACTTTTATGGCACAGTAATTTTTGCGTATGCTCTCAATTCGACTGTCCAGTGTATCTCTCTTTAATCCAGCACCAGATTGGTGTAAGAAACAAGGTGGACAGATTTTGACATGGAATAAACAATTGAAGTGACTTATATTCAAATTGAGTATTAAAGGACCCACTCGTCTGCTAGAATGGGGACCACGTTCGCATTATATTTAATGATTAGAAACCACGCGCTTTATGGAATCGAATCGAGCTCAGTGACAGTTTTGAGGCAGATTTAAATTAGAATCATCTTCAGGAGTTAGCTGCGAGTTTCGGTTTTATTTATGACGTGATACTGTGTAACCCGCAAGGCAGCTGTACTGCTGATATTGCCTTTCCTGAAATCTGACTTTGCATTAATGTTGTTGCGTAGTAGATTATTTTTTCTGACTTCTATGAATTATCTAGATAAATATACTTGTAGTAACTAGGCACTATCGCCCTTTCCTAAATCTCACGAATAATGTTTATGAGTAAATTATTATTTACTTAGTAATTTATAAAAATTCTCATCTTTTTTTGTTTTTCTTCTTCTTGTTGTATTACAGGGAAACATAAGATACTCTGGGCTTTTGCAAGGCTGTGCATGATGATTATGATGATTTTAATCTAATCTGATCAGTTTTAGTGGTGGTTTATGCACAGTTTTGGCTACCTAAAAAGGTTTGTTTGAGTTGTGTTGCAAGAAACTAATTGAATAAATTTGTACCACTGTTAAATAATCTTTTTCGATATTAAAGCTCAACAGACATGCTGTAACTCCCCCTTCTTAGTTGAATGATAGGAGTTTAACAAGAAGAAGTCGTCCACGATAGTTCTGACGAATAGTGTATAAATGCTTCAGAAATTGCGATACGACCTTTTATAGGAAAAGAAATGAAATCGGTGTGTGAAGACGGCAGGAATTTTCTAGCACAGAATATGAGAAGTATTACATATGATCTAAATTAGCTGAAGCACAAGTTAAGCTTTTATATCTTGGTGCGTAATAAACGGGACAATTAGAAGATTTTTGGAGTCACTTGATTCGGATGGAGCGAGAAATCAAGTGATTTCAAAACAAATGACGTATAAATGTTTGACCAAGTCTATAATCTCGCTGTCTACGCGAGAGTTTGTAGATGAAAATGATTTTTTGAATCCAGACCACAAAAACATATACACGCATATATGTGTTCTATAATCTAAATTGACATTTCTAGAATCAATATTAATTAACCGTGTGGAAAGACATATTTGCCTATTTGTGGTGTCACGATTTATTAAATTGCTTTTCCGAAAGCGAGAGAGGATCGACGAAGTTTCCATTATATTACAATAATCCTGAATTCTGTGTTAATCTAATCTCATCCTGTTCGCAATAGATTAAAACGAGAATTAATATAATTGTTTATAGAATATAGTATTACTCCAACGTCTGGACAATACCGAATATGGGGCCTATAATAAAGACTGGTGTATCAGCTAAACAAGCATTAATTTTATATCATATCCTACATAAATTTAATTTTTATTTATATATCTCGGTAAAAACCGTATACATATCTACGTATATATAAAATGTACATATAGAGAACAATATTTTTAATGTGACCCATCTTGAGTACAAAATATATCACCAATATATATATATATATATATATATATATATATATATATATATATATAGTGTGACTTCAATTTTAAGAAACAGATTAAGTGAAAACTATCGAATGTTTGTCACAATACAGTTTGGGTGATTTAGCTATTTCCATTGTCCATAAATTAATTTATATTAAGCAATATTCGGAAAAAATAAAAGCATCAATGTCGTCAAATACTATTAAAATATATTAGAGTGAAGAACTAATACGTTAGGCAAGTATCCAATCTATCCGTTTTGCCTATGTATTTAAATCATTCTATTATTTATTAATGTTTTAATTCTGAAATCCCGTTTAATTTTAAATGTTTATGTTATGATGCGTAACTTTGATATTTTTCTGCCTATTATCGGCACCTTTTTCATGATTTAAATAAACTTAAATTTACACTTATTAAAAATTATACTAATATAAGAACGATGTTCTTTCACTTTTGCAAGTCTAAGTTTTTTAATGTATAGTGATGCCTACTGATAATGCTCGTAATGTATAAATAGAAAAAGTTTGAATTAGACATAATTGAAAATTTATTTATTTTTAAATTTACAGACTTTCCCTGAATAGTAATAGATTTAGCGTCGCAAATAATTTGGCAAATTTGTCAATAATTATTTTATTTTGAATAATCTTGAACTACTTAATTGTAGTTTAAACAAAGCAATTCCAAACGAAATATTACTTGTAAATGAGGTCATTGCAGAGGCTGTTAGAACGGCACAATTTTAACTGAAATGTACTTCAAATGTATTAGCACACCAAGATGTTACATACAAACCTTATTATGAAATATTGACCAAGATTATATGTTTCTAAACGGGATAAAGAGGGAGCTACATATTTGATAGGCCAATCAGATTATAAGATTTTAGAACAACTAAAGAATAAAGATTTATACAATAAAATAAGTAAAGGTCCAACCGAGAGAACATGTCTTAAATAGAATAAGCTTTAAATATAATGCTCAAAAGTGGTTCTCAATTTAACAAAATTGCATTTACCAGACATAAAAGAAAAAACCGCTTAATTTTACAAGTTATTTTTGTCATTATTCATTCGTGACTTAACGTTCAACATGGTGGCTAAACCAATAGTTAAAGAGCAATGCAAGCTACAGCCATGTTCCAGAATAAATAGTGAATAAACAAAAATTTTCGGCGAATATTAAAATACTTCACATGCATCTTGAGTATATTTTGCATGATGATACTCACATAGATGACAAGCATTAATAATTTAACTCTCTTCATGAATCCTAAGATACAAATTGCATCAAAGCCTGGGTGTGAAATAAAGTGTCATTCGCTTAAAATTTAATTTGAGTTAGTGCATCTAGAATATTTGTCGAATAATATTTTACTCACTATCTCGACATTTAAAATTTCTATTGATTTTCTCTTTCGGAAATATTTGAACTTTTTTATAAATAAAAGTGAAAAATTTTGTTTTTAAATATAATTTAACTAACAAAGTTTATATGAAACAAAAAATGAGAATGAGGAATGCGATTAAAGTAGGAAAAATTTCCATCACCAATATGTATTCCACTAAATCCTACTCAGGCACAAGTCTAGTCCCTGTTTTTATAAATGAAATATAATTCCCTTCATAAACAACGCAACAAAGAATGCCGATTTTGCATTTGGTGATTTCCTGAGAATGTATATATAATGAAGAATTAAGCAACTCTGAACATCAGTCTTTTACAGTTCGAACATGATATTTATCCTTAATTTAAAGCTTTCAAATATAGTTTCTATCTAGCATGTATGCTGAACATTCGTTTGACAAAATTTTAAAAACGAGAGACGTCTCTAAAAGATAGAAGTATGGAGGTAATTAGAAGTAAGTAATTTATTTCTAAATTTAATTTCAGAAAGCAGTTGTTTCGCGAATGTATCAGATCATGAAAATGGCCTTTAATTGAACATTATTGGGACACCACAACAAAAGCCAATAGTAATATATATATATATATATATATATATATATATATATATATATATAGAATTCTATATCAACAGCGTATATATTTTTAATTATGCACAATTTTTTTATACTTTAAGATAAAATTTATTTTGCTTCTACTGAGCGATCCTTTTGTAATTTATCCTTCGCAAAATTCGCATGCAATAACGATAAACTTGATTGTTAAACACGATAAGAAAGCATCAGCCAAATTCAAACTTAGACAAAATATAATATTAAAAATTGTTGCATTTATCTTCTCCAGCTTAAACACTCTAGAAAATGCGTAAGTTAAAAGTGTACTGTACGCTAAATTTCAGTTGTCTTTCCGATTAAATGAATATATCGGGGTTGAGAAAAAATGAAACAGAGTATTTTGGATTAAGATTTAGGCGATTATTCATAAATATTTAGGCCAAATTTAGGTAATGCTGTAAACTTGTTGTCATTTTTTTATTAAAATTTCGATTTGCATATTTCATTTGTTGCATTTGAATAACATTTTGTAAGTTCGATATTTGACATTTAAGTTTGGTTCAAGTAGATATTTTCAGAAAAGCGATTTCTAAAGAAACCCATGTTTAACGTGCAAGAACTGGTTTTAGATAACTAGGTTATATTACAAATGTTGTTATTCTCGTATAATTGTAAGATTTTGCAAATTTGTTGAACGTAAGTTTAAATTAAATTGAAATTTGTATTAACTACAAAACGTTTTAATTAATAATAAATGAAAATGTCTTTACAATACATATTTCGTTGTAATGTGTTTTTGCGCACCTCGTTAGATCATTTAAAGTCATGAGTGATACTATATATATATATATATATATATATATATATATATATATATATCTGCCAAATTTGATTTATCTTAGATTAATGCATTTTAAGTATAGTTTTTTTGTAGGTATTTAGCAAGTATCGTTAGCTTTGTCCCAAGCCTACGTAACTCATTAATGGTCAATTGTGCTGTGATGTAAACATCAAAAGTATGTTTACATATCCACTTTTCCACAGAAAGATTTGAGACCTAATTCTTCAGTCCACTGCCAATCACTCAGCCTAAAAGCTAATAAGGCAATTGGAGAATTTAAATTAACGCGTTTCATTTTTAATTATGACTGAATAATTGCAATATAGCCACTTAAATTTCTCTTAGTGGGAGGCGTATCGAGTGGTTGTGTCTATAACTACTACGTACGCAGTTCTATATAATTACGTACAGGCGGAAAACCACATTTGTAAAACTGCAGTGGCTTAAGGCTATATTAAACTTCGCACAAGTCAGGTTAATTGCTTTTATCTTTACAGTATCTTATTATCTCAAAAACTATTTCATCATCAACAAATTGCGCCTGTGGTGGTAACATTTATTTAAAGCAAATTTGCGAGCTTGAACTAAACACAAATCCCATCATATTTAACCAGTCATTGAACCAAATTACAAAACTACCACCAGCCGCAAAATACTGACGAGTTTCGACCTTCCATGATCAAGTTTGCGAGCTTGAAGTAAACACTAATCCCTTTATATTTAACCAGTCGTCGAACAACATAACAAAACTACCACCAGCCGCAACGCACTGACGCGTTTCGACCTTCCATGAGCATCATCAGAGTCCGACGGCAAACTGACTATCGAGGATCAAACCACGTTGAATATATATGGAAACAAAAGTTAGATATGCGCATCTCACCTATAGCAGTCTCGCATACATTGCACTTGACTGGAGGTGTGGGCTGCACAATTTTTATGCTGTCACGGACATAAAATGTTTTCAGCTTTTGCTACATATACATATATAAGCAATACAATTTAACAATAATTGATTGCGCGGGTGGTGGTAACAATTCTTTAAATCAAGTTTGCGAGCTTGAAGTAAACACCAATCCCATTGTATTTAAGCAGTCATCGAACAACATAACAAAACTACCGCCAACCTCAACCAAGTGACGCGTTTCGACCTTCTATGATCATCCTCAGAGTACGACTCCAAATTGACTATCGAGGATCAAACCGCATTAAATATATATGTAAATCAAAGTTAGATATCTGGCTCTCATCTCTAGCAGTCTCGCATACATTGAACTTGACTGGAAATGTTGGCTGCACAATTTCTATGCAGTCACGAACATTAACAGTGTAATTATATCGATGAAACTGATTCGATTACATTTTTTCACAAACAATCCCGATCAAACTCACAGCCTTGACTTATATAGTTGGTATGACCACTCACACAATCAGTGATGGTTTAATTATATAATTTTTCATTTGAATACAGCTCTCCAATTTTGCCTGGTGTCTTTACAACAATGGCCGATTGGTGTGAGCATTTAGAATTTTAGATCTAAAGAGATGTCACTTCGGCTCAAACTGAAGAAGAGGACATCCCAATCGTAAGTTGTTATGCGACTGAAACGTATGTAATGTGTACAATTTTTTGACGCAGCGGATAGTGTCACTGTCTCGGAAGCGAAATTGCTCACGTTCTAGCTCTGTGTGCTGGTATACTTGTCAGTGCTTGACGAGTTCCCAATAAGAATGAAACCGGTCTTATGGATGACTTTACTTTACTGCATTATAGAATGCTAAGATTTAACATAAAAATGTAGATATATGAAATTATGTATTATATGTTGGCACCTAGTAACAAATTACCACAAGGATAAACCAAAGGTCGTGAAAATGTGAAAGCGAGAAGTAAAATTTTAGAAGAGCTCATTTCTTTCAATTAGCGGGTTACGTGTCCGTATGAAGTTAATGGAGAACTTCTCTAATTTTAGCAAACACGGACGTCCTAATGCCCATGTTCGCATATATGCATGTATATATAAATGTGTGTCTGTGTGTGTGTGTGTTATATGCATATGTTTATACATGTTTTGTATTGGAAAGCGTTATGGTCTTACCCAAGCCACAGAAGTTTACCGTTATCAACTCTGACTTTTAATGTATATATTAAAATAGATGCTTCGGCTTGAATATTATTACCAAATACACCTTCCTTTGTGCCGAAATTGTACTCCGTGTTATAAGTAGTTTGATAATGATTCCGAAAATTACAAATGGAAAGGTCCCTGGAAAATCTGTCAAATCTTTAGTACCTGAATTGCTTATAGACATATTATATCGTGTTTTAATGTGTAATGTGTACTCAGAAGACTGATTATAAGGGAAAGGACCACATACGAGAGCTGAGAAAAATTCATTTGTGATAAGCACACTTTGCAAAAGACAATCGCCAATTTTTTTAATTTTATATAAATGATGTCCTATGTGTGGCAATGAGTTTTGCTCTAAAAGGAAGAGAGAGAGAGAGAGAGAGAGGGAGAGAGAGAGAGAGAGCAAGAATGGAAGTAAGTCTGGGCAGGCGTATATATAAAATATATTGAAGTCAAGCGGAGCGCCCTTTAGAATCCTCATTCTGATGCCAATTTTATATAAATGCCTCGGCAAACAAAAACAAAATTCAAAAAAAATAACCACAATAGAATTTAAGAGTAGGCAGAAATACAAGCCACAGTTTAGCTTAACTACGCTTGTTAAATTTTCATAGAACTACGCCCTCTGTTTCGGACATCCCATTAAAAATCAGTCTCTTTAATAAATGTATTAATGTATCAAACTTGCGAGTTTGAATTAGGCACCGATCCCATTGTATTTAACCAGTCGCAGTACCATATAGCAAAACTACTATCTTTCAAACGCACGCTACATTGTTCAAAAAATGGTTGAATTCAAATTGGGATTAGTGTTTACTTTAAGCTCGCAAATATTATTTCAAGAATTTTTATCGCCACCGGCGCAATCATTGATTGCTTAATTGTCCTACCTATTATGTCGTCTGATTACTCCAGTCCAAGTTCAGCATAACACGTTAAACTTTCATTAAATATTTAACAAATAGGTAACTTCCATTGCTTTTATATTGGAGACATAATTTCATAATTTATTTCAAATTATTCTCTAATTCACCTAATTATTCTACTGCGTACCTTACAATTTTGCAAGACATCAAATATACTCCTAATTCATTCATGGATTCTATTTTCGCTTTCCAGTTTAGTAGCTTATTGCTTAATGTAAAATTTTTATTTTAATATTGTCTTCTACTAATTTTATCAACCAACTCAATCGAGAATTAGGAACTACCATGATTCTGAGCTTATCGAAATCCGATTCATGCTTATCCTGAATTATTTCCCTCTCGAGTATTGATCTCTTCGCTTTCAAGATCATTTCTATTAATTTTATCGAATAGTCATTCCACACAAACATTTCATTCATTTTCATTATTTCAGTGTCCATTTCATATCTATTTTTTTAGAATTCATCAAATCTTTTAACGACAGAAATATTAATTCCCCAAATTGAACCTTTAAATAAATAAATTTCAAAAACTCCTTACCATCAAAATTCCAAAATAAGAAATAATTTGCTGTGATTCTCACAATTGACTTTGGCTTGGGTATTAATATATGCAAAAGATTTCTATTTAAGGTAATGCATTAAAATATTTACAACAGTGAGAGTCAATAGGGACACTTTCAGCCTGACGATAAAAGTTATGTCTGAACATAAGGTACGTAGAGGACACATATTTAATTAGGATAATATACCTTGTTACAAAATCTAGGCTCTTTCGGCTATCACTCTCCAACAAATTGTATTTATTAATATTACCTATTAACATATGTAAACAACCATTTTTACCTTCCTTCAATAAACCATACACATTACGAGGGGCCTTAGTTTGTTTGTGTTAGTGAGTTCCTATATTCTGAATACAATTCCTTCTAGCTATTCATTCTTATGATCCATGCTGCTGCCTTACTTTTTAATTAGTCCGTCAGATCATTATTTGTTTTATTAAAAACCTCAACATTTGTTATTTTATAATAAATTTTATCATTATTTTTCGACTAGTTCAATAGTCGCTGCTTGACGTTTATTCGCCTAGAGTCGTATTACCATTTAGTAGTAATTTTGGTCTCACACCTTAAATTCAATAATTCGTCTTGCATTTTTCTTCTTTACGTTCTGACACGTGTGTTTCTACTTCTAGTTCATATTTCGATCTATGAATTTCACGAAATGATTGTACTTTTTTTACTGTCTCCGTAATAATCGCCGTGTTTAGTCCAATTTAAAAAAATTTTCTTGTGGTTTTCATTCAGATTCATTGAAAATAAATTAAACACAAGTTTTGACAGAGCCAAACTGTTTTTTCGATTCAACAATAATGGATTGTGCGGGTGGTGGTAACAATTCTTTAAATCAAGTTTGCGAGCTTGAAGTAAACACCAATCACATTGTATTTAACCAGTCGTCCCATTAATAACTTACATATGTCAGTATAAACTAAGAATTGTATAGTGTAGAAAAGGCAATTCATCCAGCAAACCGATTTCGTCCTTAATTGGAACTCATCATGAACTTGCCAGAAATTGCCGCGGCAATTTATAGTTCATACTGACATATATAAGTAATTAATGGGTCAGGTGCCTATATCAAGACCACAAGCTTGATTATTATAATTGTTATCACCGCCCGCATAACCAATGTTCTTTTAACATTGCAAAACTACCGACAGTCGCACTGGCGGTAGTTTTGCTATGTTGTTCGACGACTGTTTAAATACAATAGAATTTGTATTTTGAAAATTGCTCGAACAAACAAAAGCCAAAAAGCAAAACCGGGACAAAAATCATACATAAAAGTCGTGAATAATCAGATTTTAATCATCAATCCGTAAAACAATAAGGATTACCCCTGCACGCACACGAACACATATGCACATGTACTTAAAAATCGAACCTCATTAAATCGCCAAGAGGAATTGCAAACGAAAATGTAAATCAGACTAGCTTTTATCCCTTTAACAAAATGAAAATCCAAAATGTATATTAAACAATAGATTGTAATAATCTATAAAAGAAACATGTTGCACGACAGGGAATAGATTATTTACCTGATTCTCGGGTTGCGTTCCGAGTTGTTTGCATCCGCTGTCTTTCTGAATTTTCCAGGTATAAATGGGACAGTTTAAACAAAAATTTTCACTCGACATATTGATTGTCAATAACGTGTGTGATGTGCTTCCCATGGAAAAAAATCTCCGTACACGGAAGTCGAAATATCTGGAAAAATCAGGAAGACAGCGGATGCAAACAATTCCGAACGCAACCCGAGAATGAGGTAACAAATAAAGATTATAATGTTTAGTTGAGTATTCTCGAAATAAAATTTTCATTGTCTAATTTGCAATTAGGTGTATTCCCCTCCTCATCAATGCATATATTTATCTAACAGAGCTTCTCTAGCCAGAGGTAAGCAAGACATGCCTAGACGAATGTCTACTTTATTTTGTTACTTAAGTTTGTCTAAAAATATCAGAGAAAATCGGAAAAATAAATGCTTGTCACAAAAATGTCTATTATGCGTGGTATTAGAAAATTAAACATGCTTAATGGTTAAATGAATAGATACATCTGATGATCACAAATTACTTCAGTGATTATGATAAGGAAGATATACATGAACTATATAAGACAGAACATTTATCAGAATTAGTCTGTTTGATCAGTTAATCAAACGTTCGTGAGTGATAAACACTTGCTAAATAAGGCATATCAAACGCTTGTGTGTTTTATTCATTAAAATGTTAATTGTATCACGTCAACACAAATCGTTAATTGTCTGTATTTCTAAGTGTCTTACGCCACAAATAGACACTGACAAGAGACAAAGATCAGTGCTCTGCTATAAAAATCTTCTGCTTGACTGACTGTGTGTGCAATAAAACAGACAGAATAAATTAAATGAATTAATTAACCCAGATATACATTATTCATAATGAGACAAAATGACCACGAATAAACTGCGATGATAAACTAAAATACAATTCTATCGATTTCGTAATAAAAAATACTTTTATACGCGCCCTATTTTAAATGTGCTAAGAGAGAGATATATATATGATACAGATATATAGAGATATATATATATATATATATATATATATAGTATATATATATATATATATATATATATATATATATACATATATATATATATATAAGAGTATATATATATATATATGTATATATATATATATATATATATATATATATATTACATATATATATATATATATATATATATATATATATATATATATATATATATACATATATATAGTAAATGGAATTCAACTAGTAGAGTGGCTTCGTCCTTATTTTGTACTCTTGAAGCACACTCCAGATCTTTTCGCGGACGAGATACGCGATATGCTTCCGGGTTTGTGACTCGCTATGCTTTACCACACGTGCCGCCGTTACATTCATTGGAAGTTATCTACCAACTTACGTTTCGTAATTTATCTTACTTCCAGGTGGAACCTATTGGGAATCTGTAGTGTAGTATGTGTTTTATGCGAAACAAGTGACACAGTGGATAGACTCAATGACTTCGAAGAAAATGTGCCCACCATCGTATCTCGTCCTCGACAAATAATGCACAGTATTTTATGGGTTCACCAAAAGGAGAAAACGAATCCACTGGACGAATTGTCTTAGCTACATGATGTCATATTTTGTACATACTATATATATACATATATATATATGTATATATATAGCACTTTAACAAAAGAGAAAGAAATGATAATATGAATCTAACATAAGAAAAGCCCCTGTCATATTTTCTCCCTAAATTAATTTTGAACGTTTACATGCATATATATATGTATATATATATATATATATATATATATATATATATATATATATATGCATGGATCTGCAACAGACATTAATGACGCGGTAATTTCCTACCATAATTAATTCGAGTTGGCTTTACTTAATTAGTAAATTTCTGTCTAAGACTTTGATCCTCGATCTAGTGTCGCCTAAAAAATTTGCTTAGAGTTTATCTCAGCAAGTTCCCATTTACGATAATTCATGTACCACGTCTCTGGTGTGACTACATGAGTACACCTAGATGACAGTAGACGACCTTAAGGTTATTCGGGTTTTAAAATTTGTATTGTACATTGCTGGTCGTGCGGTAATTGACAGCAGACGACGTGTTAAGGAACATCGTCTAGAGACAGTTCATATCATGTGTTTTCAGACCGAAGCGTTTTAGTCATGTGTGATTCTGGCATTGAATTCGAGACGTGTACATTTCGAACCATCATAATAGCAAATAATTCATGTTATTTAAGTTGCAAAATATCGTGAAAATGACCTTGATGCGAAAAAATTTATCATAAGCACTTGCGTATAATTTTCTTCTTGAGAAGTTGACCAAAACTGTGTCTTTAGGTTGTGAAATTGTAGCTGAGCATGAATGCAATTACGTGTACAAGTGTAGTAATCCATTACCTGATAAAGAATGTGGTATCTCCCGCAGTTAATTTGAATAGTTTTATAGACTTTACGTAGTCCTGTTTAAACTTTGAAATAATCGATATATTATTAAAACAAATTACAATAAGTTCTTTGGGAAAATATATAATTGTCAAGATGAGTTCATGATTTGAATTATCATCTACGTTTTCAAGTGTAGTAATCCATTTCCTGATAAAGAATGTGGTATCTCCCGCAGTAAATTTGAATAGTTTTATAGATTTTACGTAGTTCTGTTTAAACATTGAAATAATCGATATATTATTAAAACACATCACAGTAAGTTCTTTGGGAAAATATATAATTGTCAAGATGAGTTCATGATTTGAATTATCATCTACGTTTTCAAGTGTAGTAATCCATTTCCTGATAAAGAATGTGGTATCTCCCGCAGTTAATTTGAATAGTTTTATAGATTTTACGTAGTCCTGTTTAAACATTGAAATAATCGATATATTATTAAAACACATCACAGTAAGTTCTTTGGGAAAATATATAATTGTCAAGATGAGTTCATGATTTGAATTATCGATTTGCGTCGATCTGATATTGAGTTTCCTGGCGCGGTCGCTAATCTAACAGACCGTCTCTAATTGGAATGAAGTCTGCAACTCGAACGTGACTTGCCTAGTCTGAAGGCTACTTAATATCGTTAATTTTGTCTAAATCAGTATGTTATTTTAATAATCCTGAGAAGTCACACCACGAAAGAAATCGCAAACTAACGCTTACTGAAAAGGATATATGGTATTATTAACTGAACGGGCTAATAAAAAGAATGTAAAAATAAATTTGATGAGCACGATGACATAAATGAATAAGACAAAGAAAGCATTCATTCACTACATGAGACGGCAAATTATCAGCGATAGACTGTGATTTGTTAAATACTATAGGTTTTGTGAATAAAAAAACGAAATCGACATATGTCACAACAGAAATCTGTGATTAATGCAGTAAAAGTTACCTGCGTCATATCAGCACAATAAATAAAGAGTCATCAATTATATTACATTAACTAAATCAGGATTTCAATTATGATATCACCAGTTGTCTGTCTTTATGTTTAGCTGACGCCAAAAGAAGAGACTGGCAACAGACCAAATTAAGCATTCTTAATTAACAGAAAATTAATCATGGCTGGTTTTGTATGTTTAAAACAAAAGATATTGAAGAATAAACTCATTTATAACGTTCTGGCTAGAATGTCATGCAACGTAATAAGACAAAACAAAATGGAGTTGGAGCAGTTACTGTTTGTGAACCTTAATAGAGCCACAAAAGGGTTCAACAGCCACAGGATTACATGGACTCCTGGACAGTACCCCGTACTTCCGAATGACGAATGAGCTCTCAACAGCCACCGGCAACCATACAACTTACTGCTGCCTTGCAGACTGCGCTTGGATGTGCAAAGGCTAGAGGTGCGTCCTCGATCAAAAAGCCGAGTGGTGAGGAGACACCACTTGTACCAAATTCCCAAGAAACTCCATGAAATGTGGAGCCCGCTTATCCTCCAAAAGGAGTCAGCCGTAGTAAAAAAAAATAGAGCCTGATCGATAATAACCGGCAAATGCTGTGAGATTTAGTGAGTCTTAGCAATGTGTGGATGCCCATAAGTCTTTTTAGATTCTGTTTCTTTATATCCGGTTTGTAGGCTGGTGATCCGTTGAGCAGAAGTACGAGAAAAAAAGAATTAATGAAGCAGGATATGTTTTTCACTGTTCGCAAGCCTAGACTAATGTTGTTGCAAATCTGCGGCAACACGAAGATGGCAGGCGCACATAAAAGTACGATTAATAAACGGTCAAATACAGGTGACTAGATGCGGAGCAAAAAGAACATTGGTGTGACTGAAGACTAGTTGAATAAGTAACACAGCGTGGTAAACGCAAGACGGACACCCGGCGTAGATACTCAGAAAGGTAAAAGATGTGACAGCAATCACAGGTAGCAAGCAGAGCAGAACTATGTTGCATGGAATTGCATCGCGCTTGTATAGGTTTGAAGTCGCATGTAATTGGTCCATCGTATAAAAAGTTTGAATTTATTTTGACAAACTGTTGACGATTTAAACAATAATTGATTGCGCGGGTGGTGGTAACAATGCTTTGACGACTGGTTAAATACAATGGGATTGGTGTTTACTTCAAGCTCGCAAACTTGATTTGAAGAATTGTTACCACCACCCGCTCAATCAATTATTGTTTAAATTGTATTACCTATATATATGTGGCGAAAGCTGCAAACAATTAATGTTCGTGACTGCATAGAAATTGTGCAGCCGACATTTCCAGTCAAGTTCAATGTATGCAAGACTGCTAGAGGTGAGAGCCGCATATCTAAATTTTATTTCCATATATATTCAATGCGGTTTGATCCTCGATAGTCAGTTTGCCGTCGTACTCTGATGATGATCATGGAAGGTCGAAACGCGTCAGTGCGTTGCAGCTAGCGGTAGTTTTGTTATGTTGTTCGACGACTGGTTAAATACAATGGGATTGGTGTTTACTTCAAGCTCGCAAACTTGATTTAAAAAACTGTTGACGAATTAATTCAAGCCGTTACATCATTTTCCTCTAACAAAAAACATAAGTAAATGAAAAAGAAAATCTTCTTGACGAGACTTGATCATTTCTGTGGCGCAGAATTAAAACGTCATTAAGAAACTGGTTATTGCTGAGCTGGGCATACTCGTTTATTGCTCCAGCCACAATATGATGCGAATATAACCACTAGTTATTGCTACATAAATTGCTGCTGTAGAGGTCCCTCACAGAAATAGAGCAGCGCTGATTAGTTTCGAGAGCCGCAACGTGATTGCAATTGAAGATGCCAGATTTAACTTTTTTCCTGGGGAGACTTGATTACTTTCAATTAGAGCTCGATGTGACCAAAGGAGCTAGTCTGTTCTCGACATTGTACTCCAAGATATTAGTTAGTGAATATATGAAATGCGTAACTGACGAAGTTGCGGTATGCATGATGATTACCTATACTATGATATGAAACCTGTAATTTTTTGTTGTTACACAACGGGTTTGATTTAAGTAGCTGGTCATAATAAAATAAGCAAGTTTGGGATCATGCGTGAGCCATACTGTGCATCTGTATGGTGTATAACCAATGAAAATCAAATGTTACAGATTTGAAATGTTGTAGATTTGAAGTCGCACGAAATTGGGCAACGGAAGCGTGCTTTCTCATTGGTCTGCACATTAAAATTTAAATTTATTTTGACAAAGTGTTGGAGGATTAATTTCTTCATTTACATTTTTCTCAACTTAAAAAGATGACCACAAAATAATTATAATCTTCCATTAAAATATAATTCGGTAAGTTTTAATTTAAAAATTCCTCTAAAATTTGTCTGTATAATTGTGCCATACAATATATATATATATATATATATATATATATATATATTTATATATATATATATATATATATACATATATATATATATATATATATATATATATATATATATATATATAGTCAGAAACAACAATTACTTTGAATAGATGAAGTAAGCTTATCTGCGAATGTTCTTGCTAAAAACTTGACAAGTTAATATTCTAAAATTTAATCACACAAAAAATCAATTACATGTTGAATATATATAAATATGAATGGAAGTTTGTTTAGGTTGTTTTATGTTTGTCACACGTGTGGATGTTTTGAGATTTGTATTGGTTAGCTATTTGATGTGTATGCTTGATTTACAATTTTATGATATTTGGTCATTTTATAGCGTCAGCTATTTGTCTTTGTACACTACGCAGGCCGCTTGTGCATGTGGGATTTAGAGCATATTTTTATACTTCTTTTTTTTTAAATTTTGTTTTTGTATTGTCTGGATA
This sequence comes from Eudiplozoon nipponicum, assembly GCA_029291075.1. Lineage (NCBI taxonomy): Eukaryota > Metazoa > Platyhelminthes > Monogenea > Mazocraeidea > Diplozoidae > Eudiplozoon > Eudiplozoon nipponicum. The sequence goes on from JAQBSW010000346.1 coordinate 69,220, forward strand.
TATGTGTTTTGTGGTATATGCACAGTTTGCAGTAAGTACTGGCTTCGCAGCACCCCTGATTCTACTTGCTCATCTGTCCATCTGACTTTGTTGTTGCATTTTCTTTTGCTCATTTTGCATTCAGTTTATTACGGATATACATGCTGCTCACTTTTATTCGCGGCCAGGCAGTCGATATTTTGTGTTGATACATTTTTTGAACATTCATTTGGGATTTTGCTGTTTAATTTACAGTGCTGCATTAATATTTAAGAATATTTGTGACTTCGCTTTGTGAAGAATTGAGAATCTATATGTGTTCACTTGGTGCCCAGTTTGGATTACATGTCCAGCAGTTGATGATTACTGATTAACATTTATGTCAGGTGTTGATGGATTATTTTAATCAGCTGTTCCTTGTTTCTTTGCGTGTATATGCTATTGCACATTGTAAAGAATAGGTGCTTTGCAGAAAGTAAGAATTTGATCTTTATTGTTCAAAAAATAATTTCTGTTTGTTGCAGGCGATGTTAATTGTGAGACTTGAAACATTTGTTCTAGTGATTGGGTTTATTCTTTTAGTCATTATGTAAGCTGGAATACCTCCACGAAAAGGTTGGTTCAGGTATACCTTTCTATTACTGTTACGCGAATCGTGTGACAGCTCATTCTAACATCTATACAATATCTTTTTCTTCCAATAGAATATTTAATGTTTTATTGCTGTGGAATATATTAGATATTTTGTGAAAAAAATTTAATGGAAGGCAAAATATGCATACAATTTAACCAGAGATAGAAAGCGCGAAATTTTAAAACGATGGCTAGCTAGATATAAAAACCAATCCAATTTTATATTGATTTCTCGGTATAAGGAAAACACTTTATAAACTAGCATTATATTCATGAGCAAAATCCTGCTCTGACATTTCAATTCAATGTAACTTTCCCAAGTGGCGTGATGTTTTATTTATGATGACAGATCAAATGTGGTTCAAATTAGATAGCAAATGAATGAAAAGCTATCAAATAACATACGGTTGCAAAGGACCGGAAATTGTTAGGAGTATGCAGCATTGATATTATAATGGAAGGCATCTCAGTTTCCGAAGTGAGTGTGACCAGTTTCGCGGCAAATTCGTAAAATATTTAAATAGTCCCCAATAAGGTTAAACTCGATCTACCGGATGAATTGTCTTCGATTCTTAATGCGGTTCTTTGTTTATGATGACATATATATATATATATATATATATATATATATATATAATCCAGTAATTAGAATCTAAGTTGATATATATTATTTATATACATCTTAGATTTTGTATTGATTATGTGGGTGGCAACTAGTCTGACACGGTTTTACTTCTATCATACCAAACAAGAAATAGAATTAAAACCTTGTCAGACTAGTTCCTACCCTATATATATCTTAATTATGTCCATTTCCTTCGAATATTATACAGATTATTTTTAATTAGGCAGAAAAAACATTAATAGCATAGTGGATAATAGGCATTTATTTCGAGAAGTTTAGTATTCTCGAAATAAATGGCCATTATCCACTTGATAAATGTTTTTTCGTCCTAATTATATATATATATATATATATATATATATATATATATATATATATATATATGGGTGTGTGTGTGTATTAACTGTTTTTTCTTATATTTCTTATTACTTGAATAGAAAAAGAAACGTTTATCTTGACTAATGAAACTTAATTTCATTTTCGCACATGTGAATTGTTTTATGATTTGCAAGAAAATGTCTATTCGTTAAGAATATATAAGAATGAATGCTATCTATACACGACTCTTAAAATATGAAAGAGAGAGTGACTAGAAAAAACAGAATTAGAAATGACAAAAATTTGTAGATTTACCAGATCTATTGACCCTGGTCAACTTTATTAACTTCAACTATGACTAATTTTGTTGTACATACTTCTGAAACGAAATTAAATGGGTAAAAATCTTCAATTTCATTTCTGTGTTTGAACATGGATACTAAGATTAAAAGATCTCGAAGAAATTAGATGATGGCGGAGACCGTTAAAACAGCGCTATACATTTCAAATAAATGTAAGGTCAAATTTGAAAACCGAATAGTCGTAAAGATGTGTTTTATCTTAAAATCAATAAAAATAAGAGGCTTTACACAATCAAGCATGAAACATATAGAGATTGAGGATTACAAAACGAGATATATTTTGTACTAATGAGTACTTCCTTAAACTAATGAAAACAAATATCATGAAAATCGCATGTATATTAAATATTAAGTTGAAGTTCGTTAAACCTAAAAGAACGAAAGAGTTTCGTAAGGTCATGCTAAAGAAGGACATTAAACTACGCCGGAAAGTAGAATATAAAAAGATAATATATGAAAAATTTAAAAATATCTCTTATCCTGGCCATTAGACTTCCTAACAGTAAGCAGAATTTTGAAACTTTAGATACACCAGAAGTGTACCAAATGCCATTCAATGACTGTTACTCCATGTATTTGATCGAAACCAAGAGTTGATGACTCGAGCCCTGTCCACGGTAAAATTTCCTATAGCAAATTGAGCGTTCCTAATAAGAACGAAACCGTTCTACTTAATGGATAGCCTTTACCACTTTATACGATGCTTTATTTATGCTAACAACTGTGTACACGCAATTAGGTGTGTGTGTCATGATATCATGATCGCAGCCTAAATTAAATTTAATTACTGTTTGGTTGTCGACGCTTATCCAACGTGTTGAAATGAAACTTCAGCAGAAAAATGTAAATTATTCATTTTAGAATGTAACACTAGTTAATAGTAGAAAGCAAGATTGCGCGTAATGCAAACGAAAATGGCTGCCACAAATGCTTAAAGCGATATTTTTATAATTTATGATTTTATAAAATTGGTTATTTTCATTTATTTACGTTTGACTATTTCCAACAAACTTCTTAATTTAACATAGCCATTTTATGTCAATTGTACAATTTCCTGACAACATTGCTAGGATATTTCGTCAATGTGCTTTTTCTTGTTCAACATTTGTTTAACTGCCAACCCTATGAAACCACAAACATTCCGTTAATTTGTCTGCTGCTGCAAAGGTGCTCAAAAAGTAAAATACAAGATAAGTTATACCTACGTACATCACCGCATCTATCTAATACATACTGACATAAATAAAATAAATTAAAAGAATATTTAGCAGGTGCTTTTTTTAGAATTATTGTTATCCTTGTTATCTTGTTCGAATTCTAGCCGTCTGCAGATATTATGTCTTCAAAAGTTTATTAATTGCATTTTAAAGGACTCTATGTGACTTTTTAGTGCAGAACAAATACAAATATTCATTAGTTTGCAGAGATACTGTTCTGACTAACAAAAGGCCAAAGAAAATCAACAAAGATTTGGCAAGAGTTGTTTATGATATGTAAAATTAACAGGATAACCTCAATCAATAGCTACATTCTGAAGATAAACGGCTATTGAAAATGAATTAATAGTAAAGCCAGTGAAGACGATGTTATTTGATAAATAGCTGCTAAGCCTATAAAGTTTTGATTGTACAAAAAACAGAAGTCAATAGGAAGGATGGTTCAAAATATAACCCAACAAATAAAAATGAAAAAGCTTTTCGTATGAAATTTTAGAAATTGATTTCGATGCAAGAGGTGCATTTACAGAACTTAGTCTTTCACAGATTTAGTTTCCTTTCTTGAGGTCTTTATTTATCTTATTATACATAAAGTGCCTTTTGATCAATTATATTTTTAAATAATCTGTTAGATTTATAATTCAATATTAACGTACATTTTCACTTCTCATAGAAATATGCATTTTAAATAAATTAAACTCCTTTTCAAATATTATTGATTTCAAGGCAATAAGATGATGCCAAGTTTTTATCATATTTTTACCTTATTAAATGACAGAGTTTATTAAAAACCTAGTTTTAGAAATTTTTAAGTTAACACTAATAGTTAACGACAGGCAAGTATTCCCTTCTTTAGCTAACTATTGAAAAAATATGTCTTTTCCAATTACAAAATCGCTGTAAGTGGTTAAGATGTAATAATAAATAAAAATATATGAAGGAGGAAAATTCAAAAATATTGACGTATTTTATTTCTGTTACGACTAAACTTTTGGGGAAATAAATTTTAAATTTTCCCTAGAATAAAATTTACGAAAATCGTATTATATAAGCTATACCTTAAATAAATCTTTTCCCATAGCCAACGCGGATTCACCGTAATTGCAGTCAGAAAATGATTTTTTTGTTGGACCACTAAGCTGATAGAATGGGAAAATTAAAATAAGTTCAAACCCAAGATTTTAAAGAAGCAACATTATTTGTTGAATCTATACGCTTTCCATACGCGGGTCGTCGCTTTACATTATCATTATCGCAAAGTTCCGGTTGATTACAATTTTCAGGTACGCATCGATTTGGACTTTGTTTAGGCTGAGTGCCGCTTCGCCATTTTTTCCGAAGGCTTAAACATCGTTCATACTAACCACTCGAAATGAGGTCCGATCTAATCTTCGAAGATAAGATCGCATCAATTTATGTGTTGGCGTATTTGTCATTGAGATGATAAATCTCAAAACAATACTTCATTTATGCGTCTTCAGTAAAGCGAACACTCTTGGCATTTGTCTTTCAACAGGCCTCAACTACATAACTGCGCAACGGCTATTTTGATGATATTTTTCACTCTTATATCCTTGCCCATACCCATGAATTGATTATCAAATCCATTGATTGACATCCGAAAGTTAGATTGACAGTCGTGAGCGCACAGAATGATACATTTTTTCTTCTAATCTATTCCTTAAATGTAGAACTTATGCTAGTGTGCGCAGATCAGTTATAAATAATAAAACAGGAACAGGACAATATTTATATTTCAATAGCTTAAGGCTCATGCCATAAAAGGCCATCCATCGCATTTTATAGAAAAGTAAAACCAGATGGTATAGCGAAAGCCGTTGTAAATGTTTGAACTTTAAAACAATTATTGAGCGCGCTGGTGGTAAAAATAATTTTTTCTATATATATATATATATATATATATATATATATATATATATATATATATATATATATATATATATATATATATATATATATATATATATATATCACAGTATATTTCTAATTAGGAAGAAAAACCCATTAATAACAAAGTGGATAATGCCCATTTATTTTGAGAATACTAAAGTTCGCACTACAATCTTTCATTTATATTTATTCTGGGTTTTCATTTGAATATATGGGTGGTAACAAATATGACTCGGTTTTCTATTTCTTGTTTTGGTTGATTGGTAAGTGTGTATGCGTTTGTGTCTGTGTGTGTGCCTATTTGCATGTAAAAGTCCTTCGCAAGGTATTGCAAAATGATGTCTGAGATCTGGTCATTTTTGTATTGATGGCTTGAGAATTAACCATCTGTTCCGAGTGTAGTCTTTCTTTTCACCATTTTGCGCAAATTTGTGCTCTTCACTTGGTAACAGTGCAATTGCGGATTGCAGTGTTGAACGCTTATAATGCTTGGACATTTCTGTCACTGTATGTGCATCTGTTTTTCCTCTTCGGTTTTTCGCCAAACCGATTGAATGCTTGTTGAGTCTGATCGAGGACTTGTTCGGTCTTGCCTGGATACTAGTAAATTGTTGTTGAATTTTGTTATTCGTGGCCAGTCGATTAGAATATCATTTTGGTGAAACTTTCGAATAATTAGGCCAGGTTCTTGTTGTTTTATACAAAGGGATTCATAAATAAATAATAATTTTTCTGATTTTTCTTATGTAGAATTGAGAAATTGGACGAATTGACTGGGGGCCCCGTTTCCAATACATGCTCGTAAATAGCTGATTTTCCTGCACATATGTGCAGTAGCACATATATAGGACGTAGGGAGAAGCAATTGATAAACAGAATCCAGCAACATTTACCACAGAAATTGATTAACAAAGACTTGGCACCGTCAGGAAAATCAGCTATTTACGAGCATGTATTGGAAACGGGGCCCCCAGTCATTTCGTCCATTTTCTCAATTCTACATAAGAAATATCAGAAAAATTATTATTTATATATGAATCCCTTTATATAAAATAACAAGAACCTGGCCTAATTATACAAAAGTTTTACCAAATTGATATTCTAATCGACTGGCCAGGAATAACAAAATTCAACAACAATTTACTAGTATCCAGGCAAGACCGAACAAGCCCTCGATCAGACTCAACAAGCATTCAATCGGCTTGGCAAAAAACTGAAGAGGAATAAACAGATGTACATACGGTGACAGAAATTTCCAAACAATATAGGCGTTCAACACTGCAATCCGCAATTGCACTGTTACCAAGTGAAGAGCACAAATTTGCGCAAAATGGTGAAAAGAAAGACTACACTTGGAAAAATAGCACTTGTACACGTAACAGCAAACAATTCGAACGGATGGTCAATTCTCAAGCCATCAATACGATAATGACCAGATCTCATGCATCACTTTGCAATACATTGGGAAGGACCTTTACACTCAAACATGCACATACACAGAAACAAACGCGAACACCCTTATCAATCAGCCAAAACAAGAAATAGAAAACCGAGTCATATTTATTTCCACCCTTATATTCAGAATGTATATAAATGAAAGATTGTAGTGCGAAGTTTAGTATCCTCGAAATAAATGGTCATTATCCACTTTGTTATTAATGTGTTTTTTCTTCCTAATTAGAAATATACTGTGTAATAATCGAGGGCAATGGACATTATATATATATATATATATATATATATATATATATATATATATATATATATATATAAATTAATCAGTATAAAGTAAACATTGTATCAGGTAACACAGGGAATTCATCTCGTTAACTGATTTCGACTTATTGCAAATTCTTTTAGTACAAAATTTAATTTTGCATTGGATGAATTGTCTTTTGGTAATTTATAAATTTCATAGTTTATTTTGACATATGTATGTATATTTTGATTGTTGCTTAATTCAATCTCTCAACCATGACCTTAATAAATGTTTTTATTGTTGATAAGAAACTGGTGTATATTCAAATAGGTTCCCAAAAAGAAGAGCTAATGAAGCGCAAATGTCGTAGATGATGTTTCATTTTGGCGTTTAAATATTTTTTGTATATTGCTTGCTTTGATAGCATCTACCACATATTTTCTTCCACCTGATGTGAAATTAACATCCCAGTGCAATATGCAAATAGAATTATGTACAATTCGAATTGTTCCCGTTGGAAATCATATGCAGGCAGTTTCCATGGGAGATTAAATTCACGACTTTTAGAGCACATATCAACTGAGTTGTTTCAAATTAAGATTGGTGTTACAAGTGCATCTAAAATTAAATATTTTGCCTGTGAAATTGTAACATGTCACTAAAGCGCTTTTTAATTTAAATTTTCTATCAATTTATATTCAATTTAAGTAGACATTTTTGCTAGGCCGACTGTTTGGGTTTATCTTTGAATCTAAATAGCCTTTTCTTACATTTAGTTATGTTTGAATTTTATAATTGTGCTCACATTTGAAAACTCAGCGATATTCTAAGGACACAATTTTCTGGTCAATTAGCTTAATTTCCTAGTAGATTTAACAATTCATAGTAATTTGCAGTATTTCTTTCAATATTTGAAGTTCAGCGTGTAATCTATTTACTTTAGTTCTATCCGGATTTTCTATTTTACTGAAATGTACGAAAACGCGTATGATTGATATTAATAGTGGCGTATGCATGAACTATTATGCCACGTAGCATTCCGCGACAAAATAGTCGTATTGTTTGTTCAAAGAATGTAAAATATAACACATTTCTTGTGCAGAATTAGCTATGTTTGTTTAAACAAATAAAACTGTTTCAAAATTCAAACCTGATAAATTCGTGTACATTTGGCTAAAAACATTTGTAGATGGCATAAAAGAGCGATAACGTGTAGTTGACAATAAAAATGCCAAGGCTTACAGGAAAAACAAATAGAGATAAGTCAACACTGTCCTGCCTTTGATCAAGCAAGTTAGTTTCATTTCAGAATAGACAAATTTATAAGCCTGGAAAAATTGTTCGTTTGACAATCAAAGCCGTTTTGAAATCAAAACGAATGGTCCTATATTCATTAAATTGAATTAAATTGACTAACTACTAAGGAATGAAGAAAAATTTATTATATGCAAGTGGTCAATTTTCAAGACCAATAATTCAGGTCTTAAGAAAATACCAGCCAAATCAAGCGTTATCTCTTCACCCTTTTCAATTTGCCGTATTTGAGTTGAATAATGCCTATCAAAATTCGGATAGTGTGAAATAAGAATACGTTAAAACATTTATGAGCATCATCTACAGTTCTGGGTCAACGCCTAAACACGCTTCCTCTGTTTGCATAAATCAGACTGCGATTTGTCTATTCCAGTGCTTCCTAATGTTCCCACACATCTACGTTATTGAATTTGGTAATTTTTTCCTGGGAGGATTCAATGACATTTTGCATAATTGCATATGTGTACTCATCAATAGACTTGAAACAGGCGTTTTAATTGTGATGTTCTTTAAGTCTGGTTATTAAACATTTGGTTGAAAATTTTAATATCTGCCTTAATCAGAAAATTTTGATTGTGAACGTTTGCTTTCTCTATTGTCCGCTTATTCTGGTTTTATATAGATGTTTCTATGCGTATAATTAAAAAAATGTTTGTTTTTTTATTAAGGTTAGATTTTTATTTCGGTTAAAAAAATTATCTCAATAAAAGCACAATAATTTTTTTTATATTTAAGCAGCGCAAACAATTTTACATCCTCAATATTGAAGATTATAATTGCTTGTCTTAATTTCATCAATAGTAATTTTTTTAAACTGAAAAACCAATGTATTACTGATTGATAAACGTAGATCAGAGACAATTATATTATTACTTTAAAAATGTATGCTTAGGGCATGTGTCGTTAATGGAAAAGGCTTGTCTAACCTTATGATAAACATTTTTTATTTCAGTAATTTCTATCACCACATGCGTTAAAAAAGTATGGTCAATCAGATTTTTTAATCTGAACCCCCACGTCTATAGAAACAGCATCATACACATTTAATTAAACAAGATGTATGTACAAAAAGGAACTGGTGTCTACATCCAAATTCACAAAATTTATTTAATTAAATGAATATGATGCTGTTTCTATAATATAAAGTGCTCATTAATACTGTTTAGAATTTGGTGATAGGTAAATTTTTTGGTCTAAAAGTATGTTAAATACGCTCTAACTTGAAGAAAGGCTATCCAAGAAACATTAATTAGTATATAACTGAAAATTGTGCGTAGTATGTGGCAGGGTAGCTTTGTGGTTATATCGACAGGTTCCGAAGCAGAACTGCCCAGGATTGAGCCCTGTTCATGAAGAGCTCCTAATAAGATTGAAACTGGTCTACTGGTTTAATTGCCATTAATTGGTGCTGACAAATATACGTAAGTAATAGAGCAGATATTTTTATCGATATCACAACCATGATATGATTAATTATTTTTACTGCTCGCGCGACAATGTCCATTCAAGCATTATACACAGACATTAATCGAGATAGGCTTTCACAACACAATTTTTTTTTAATTTCACAATTCGATATGCATATGGTAGTAAACTGTACATAAACTCACGTTTCTTGATTATATATGCTGTGGGAATATGAGGTAATACCGGCTCCAATTTGTGAGTCGTCAGTGTGCTGGAAACTCACGTGCACATTAGACTATGTTTTCCGTTCATTCTAAATTTGTTTTATCCGTTTGGTCGTATTTGAACTACTTCGTTACAAGGCGCACGAAACCTCATACAAAATTGCGTGTATATTTTTCATGAAAACAAGGAATATTATATTATATTATATTATATTATATTATATTATATATATATATATATATATATATATATTGAATTGAATAATTTCATAAATAATACGAAATGTAGAGACAGGGCCATGAATATTAGATTTTCTGTAGTAAACTTTGTTATGTAAAATTTGTACTTCTCCATTTTCGTTAAATTTAGCTTAGTTCGAAAACCGTTCACCTGGTACTCATTTTAGTCTGCTCATTTTAAGAAGCTTTCATTTGGTACGCAGTACGGGCTTGGAATCTTGAAAATTATAATTATTGTACTAATTACTGCCCCCAGATATATTATATGTATAGTGATTTGGGTTTGAAGTCGCATTTTTCAGACTTTAATAGGAAGTTAACTACGTCACTGCATGAAAACACATACGTACAGGGAATAGTACTCTCTATTTGTGCCAACTTTTTGACAAAATAAAAATTGGATATAGGGTATATTGCCAGTTCCTAATAATGGGTCGTCAGTGCATGTGTAATCGAAAATATATCTGCCGTTCTTGCTTTATTTCGTATATAGCTCAAGTCCATTTTGAACTAATTTGTTACATACAGAGCCAACATGTATTGGTCCCAAAAGTTCAGCACACGAGCGTATAATTTTTGCACTCGAAGTGACGACTTATTACCATGTGTGATTTGCTTTACACTTCAAAGGTTTTCATTTTTCCAACAAATGTAGGGTTTCCCTACGGGATATTCGTATTTGTGTTTGCGCGATTGTAAATCAGTTATAATTGTTAAACTGTGAGACAGCAAATGATTTGGAATCCAAAAAGTTTAACGAATTAAACGATCGAAATATGCCACAATAAAAAAAATTATAATAGACATTATTTACGATTGGATCGCCATTATGCAGTTTGACGTCTATCTTTGTATCGCAATCTCTCACAATCTGTAATGCTATTATAACTCTTAAAGATCATCAAAGAAGGAATCCAATAATAGTTAACGTTAGAAATATTTTCCAAACTTGTTAACAGGATACGGAAATCATTTCCACTTAAGGTTAACAGTAAATTATGATAAAGTTACTTCTGACCTCCGCGAAGCCATTCCTCTTAGTAATTCATGATTTATAGCTACAAAAAAATTGTGTTCAGTCACTTTTGTTTATTTTGGCTTACTTTAAATCCATTAAATATAGATTTTATGCATTGGAACATCACAGTTAGTTTTTGCTTTGAACTCCAATTATTAAATTTCATCTTACTCGGTATAAACACATAAATGTAGTGCGGAGAGTAAATATCTTTAGTTAATATTATATAAGACGCCTATTAACTTTTTATATTCGGTTTACGATTTTTGCAGAATTGTATGTTGCTTGAGAATCAAACCGCAGTTCAAATGGAAGGAAAGCAAAATCGAAACTGCGGCTATTACTCTTAGAAATTTCAAATTAAATGCTCCTAAAGGAAAATGTAAATATTTCATACTCGCGTATGCATCGAAATTAAGCAGCTGACATTCTAATTGACCTGGAGGTGAAAGTCGTATGGCTTAATTCTTTTCTTGTATATACATTGCCGTTTAATTCTCGCTAGTCAGTTTGACGTCCTGCTCTGATGATTATCATGAAAGATCGAAACGATTGACTAACGGTAGTTTTGCATTGTTGTGCGACTTGTTAAATACAATGGAACTGCTGTGCTTATAGAACTGGCAAACTTGATCCAAATAAAAAGATTTACTGAACATCCGCGAAATCAGTTATTGTTTAACTGTATTACAAATTTATATAAGTGGCGGACGAAACAAAAATGTAAAGCTCGTGTTTTAATAAACACGCCTGGGCAATCACTGATTGTTTAATTCTTTTATTTATATTAATGACTCAAAAGCTGCAATTTGTCAATGTTTGTGACTGCATAGAAATTGTGCAACCAACACAATATATGTGAAATTACTAGTGGTGGGAACCGCATTTCGTATATGTGCATTGCGGTATCTTTCTCGCTGGTATGTTTGAAGCCCTACTTTGATGATGATGTTTTGCGACTGGTTCAAATGACTGGGATTAGCATTTTTATCAAGCTCGCAAACTTGCTGCAAATAAATAATAATTATCGCCACCCGCGCAATTCATGAGTTTTAAAAATTGTCATTAATTTTTTATTGCTTATTTCGTTTTCTTGAAAAAATTGAAGTTAATTACAAGTTTGATGGCAAATTTGCAGATTTGTTAAAAATAAACCATTCTTCGGTACTTAAAAGTATGTCGAGTTCTCAATAGCATATCTTGTTTATAACCTATCTATATGCAGTGAAACGAATTATTTTCAACGGGTTTATGGACTTTAAGGACGAATAAAAATGTTCACGTTATATTTATTAAAATAAATTGTCTAACGAACTTATCTTAGCAAACCGATAGGCTACCTGTCTTGTTTAAATCACGTTAACTTACGTAAACCAATCAACATTGGTTCATGCACTCGTACAAAAAAGTAAACTTCCGTCTAATGTTGGCACTGAGACGCTTCCAACTTCCAGAGTCATCATCATAGCACGACAATAACTTTAATGGAGATAATAATACCACAGGTAGGCGGAATCGTAAATACGACTCACGCGTCTAAACTGTCACACCTATATGGCACTTCATAGTAATATCGACTGTTTAATTGAATTCCTAAAAAGTTAATTAAACAATTATAATCATCATCGCCGTATAAATTATTGCTAATTTCAATTATTTATATATATGTGGCTAAAGATGCATAAAAGCTACGTTCCTGACTTTATGAAAACTGTTCGTGTGGCATTCCAGTCACAGTCTCTTTGCCCTTTTCCTTTCTTATTACAATTACTCTCTGCTCTTCTCTCTTATTCTCGTCATCAGTTACTCCTTCTTTCCTCATACTCTCACAATTCCCTTGTTTATATTTCCTTGCATTGTATTTCATACATTCTTTCTCTACATGTTTTTCTCTTTCTCTTATTTCTCTGTCTCACTCTCATTCTTAGAATTTCTTCCTTTGCTTAAACCTCGCTCTGTCTTTAATATCAAATGTTTTTTTCAACAATACTTAATTTGTTTCTTTCAATCTCCCATTTTGTTTATTCTTACATTTTGTATCTTATTATTTCTCTATTTCATGCTTTCCTGCGTTCTTTCTCTACTTTTGTATTCTTTGCAACACTGTTTCTATTAAAGGTCACTTATTTTGTTTCTTATTTCGAATTACATAGTTTTAACTGTAGCACGGCTCTTAACATTGCTATTATTGGGCATATTTATTTATCCAGCATTCATAAGCATCGTTCATTTAATTTAATATTGCTGCTTTTATTACGAATTTCTTGTTTGAAACAATTACAAGAGGTTTAAGAAAAAGAGACGAAGGTTTAAATTGTGTTCCAACGAATATATTAGCCAAGTTTAGTAATTATATTTTATGATCTGTAGTGTTTGAAATTGTTTAGATACATTCGATTATACTTTGGGAGGATTATTCATTGAATTTTATCAAGAAATACATCATTCTTAGTACACTTTCCATGTGCGAAAAGAAAAAGAAATTTTATCAGATACAATCACCGTTTCTTTCTCATATTCGTCTCAAGTATCTATAAATGAACATATTCTTATATATAAATTGACAGAGCACACACTATAGGAATATGTAAATATGGGGAGAATGTGAAATAAAGGAATAATCAATCAATTACGTGCGTCACATCCAGTTTAAGCTCAATGCCTGAACATGCTTCTTCTGCTTGTATAAATCCGGCTGAAATGTTTTATCCATAAAGCTTCTGTTTATTTTGGCTCTTATTACACAAGAACATACGTCATTTTGATTCATTATTTATTTATTACTACTCGTCCAATGTACCGTTGTTCTATTCATTTGATCATTGTCATTTTCAACCGGAAGTATCTTATGAAAAGAAGTTATTTAATATTATTTTACTAAATTTAATTTGCAAACTATAAAATTTGTAAATACTCAACGAGTTACAGATGGCGCCATTTAGGAATTAGGCCATCCATTCGAATAGTACGAACAGATACACTAGCACAAAAACTCATCGTGTTAAGAAAAGGCACGTCCACGTCTTTCATCATTCCATGCTCATATTCATTCCTCCGCACTTTTTTTATCCTCTTGTATGTTTACAATCTGCAGATGTATGTTTACATTTTCCCATAATCTCTTCTTTTTTCTATAAATGTTTATCTCTTGCGTTTTCTCTATGGTGATTGTCTTTTTTGGAACATTACTCTTTCTCATCTCAACTTTATTCATCGCTCTTATCGTTTACTTTTCTCTCCGTTTCTGCCTTCCAACATCACTCACTTCCTCTCTTTATCTAATCTATTGTATTTCCTTCCTTTGATGTATATTTTTTCAGTTTCTTTATTTGATTTGCTTGTCTTTCTTTATCATATTTGTCATACCTATTTTCTGTCTTCTCTAACACCTCTGTCTATGTTAATCTCAAATTTTACTAATGCTCTTCCTCCGTTTCTTTGCTCCTATACCGTGCTCTTTCAAAATTTCTTTCACATTTACAACTCCTCTTCTGTTTTACTGTCATTTTATCCATATATCTCTCTTCATCCCCTATTCTTAATCGCATTCACAATTCGCTCTTGCTCCATCTTTCTACTTTTTTATTAATATATCCTTCACTCTGCTTTTATTTCTCGTTTTCTCTATTTGTCTATGTCTATTTGGTACTGAACTTGACTTATTGTATCAATACCACCTTTGATGCAGAGAACGCTTCATTTGTCCTATCTAGGGCTGATGAGAATAGAACACAATGTCCTCGCAGAAGTGCACGAAATAAAACTTAAATAGTCGGCACAAAGATGGAAGCAGACCTCAGCCGCAGAATTGAGTAAAACATAATAAATATTTGTACTTTGTTTTAATAAAGGGATGCGCTACTTACTAGCAAACTCCTCTAAATAAGTGATTAAAAAAGCATTTTTATTTAATTGAACAATGACTTCTGACGAATTGCAAAATTTATTAAGAGTATTGTCTACACAAATTAACAAATTGACTGAGGTGTCATGGATAATTTTAATCTCGGCAGGAGGACGACACACTTATAATACATTCTGAACGAATCCACATAAACGACCAATCCAATATGGGTTAAGTCAACACTTCTCCTGCAACATATACCATCTTTTATTATTTGTCACATGTTGCCTTTCAATCTTCCGCAAGCATTATTATTCTCCACAAATCCTTTTTCTTATATCTCCTGAAATCTATCTCTGTCTAGCTATCTATTTTATTTTTATCCCACGTCTTCCTTTCTCATCTTCCTCTCGCATCCTTCCTTCATTTATTCATCATTCGCCATATATCGTGCTTTTTTTGTAACATTGATCTTGATTTATTTTTTCTCATTCAATCTCCATATGTGTTTCTTTCTTTAAAAGTAAAATTATTACTTCAAATGGATAGATTGCCCAGGAGCATGATAAGCACCAAATTAGCTAAGACCTAATTTGTTTGCCTCTTTGTTTTCTTCCCATTCGAAATGGCGGTATAAATTTGTCGTGAAATATCTTGGCTAACATTTGTTTCAGTTAACATTGTTGTTTCAAATGAATTTAATTTTATGCAAATCGTTCATTTTCTCTACTACCAGCTCTTACTTATGTTTTGTTTCTTTTCACTCTGTTTATGTTAGTTACGTCAGTGTGATACCGCTAATTCCACAAAAGAACAAATAATTAAATTTTGCTTTAATAGGTTCATCTGCTAAGTGGTTGCATCAGACAGCAACAGTAAGCTTGGTGAGCTCAAGTACATATGACTGTCCTTCTCAGAACAATAATCAAATTATCTACACCCTACTAACTGCAATACTTTAATATACATTTTAAATAAACTTATACCATAAATATAATTAACTATTCATATTTTGTCAATAAAATAAAACGAAATATTATTAGCTTCTAGTTATAGGGCTATTATTTTCTGAACGTTTGTGATTCTTAGTGCATCATAGGTAATATAAGCCCTAATCGACAAAAGCAGATAGCAGATTTTTTTTCGACAAGAGACGATTTTAGGCTTTGTATATTTAATTATATAGCTAAATTCGGAATTACATTAGTCCGTGTAATAAGCGATGTATTGATTTGACATAAGTGGATTCATTCTAATGTTATTATAGATTAATGGGGAAAATAAGTCATGCAATAATAACTTCCAAATAGCATTAACGGAAGAAAAAGTAAGTTGTCCTCCTTCATTTAAAAATAAAAAATAAACATAAATTGATATTTGCTGTTAAAGGCGCAAAATTTTTCGTACGAACAAAGAAAGTGATTTCTCAAAAAATGTGATTGACATCTCTAATCATAGCAACAAAATTTAAATTGGGAAAGCTTTTGCACAGTTTTTCTATTGAGTTTTTTGAAAGGCTACTTCTCTTATTGATACCCAGGACACAAAGTGAAGTGTTCCGGATGGGAAAGCTCAAATTAACTCTTCACAAATTAAATTAAGCAATGATATGCTAACCTGCTTTCATGTTCCAAGATAATCGCAGAAGATAAGTTGTCTGGAACATTGAATGTGAATTTAATTTTTTCGCGCATAAGCACTTCCGTAGGGCTTCTCCAGCGTTAAACATAATATCGTCATTTCCTGGTTGTATTTTAAAGGTATTTCACGTGTTTTACACTACAGTTAGTATGTTGAACAAGTAAGGAAAAAACCTATTATGCATTTGTTTTTATAAAATCTGCATTTGGGAAAAACTATTTTCCTAAAATAGGAGCTAGATAGCCAAAAAAATGCCACAGTTACCGTGATAAAGCTTTCTTTTTTAATACATCCGATTAAAGAATTGCGAACGTAAATAGGTATAATTTTATGATATTCACAGTGAAATTTTAGTTCGACGCACGGTGCTTATCATTTTTATCTCTATTTTAGCTGAAACTAAGTGTCTTTAGTTCGCCAACGTGCTAAAATATTTCGCCTTAATAAATATGGAAGCATTCCGCTTTTTGAAGGTCAGAAGATAAAACATTGTTTACAAATTCACAAAAATCACTCTCAATGTACACAGATGTTTATCAAATATGCCATTGCACATCGCGAAAGTTAAATGCTGAATTTTCCCAGGCGATTGCACTAGTAATATGTGAAGACGTAATTTTTTGATTAATATAAATGTAGGTCAGCTGTAAAATACTTTTTATAATAAGTCCATTTTTAAAAATTGTTCTACTATAACATTAGATGACCAGGCAAGTTTAAACCGGATTTTGATGTTTTTTGCTTTGACAATTGAATAAAACATAATCGTTATATTTTATATTACTGTTTGTACAATTTAGTACAAACTTGCGTTGAATCTGTACTGACACGCTTCTAGCTACTCTGATTATCATTATAATACGTCGAAAATCTGACAATACAGTATAAATATAATCAGAATAATGTCTCTAATGTTTCTTATTCGTTAAATCAAAACATTTAGTCAGCTTGATCTACACTTCATAGGTATATTTAAATGAGCTCTCATTTTTGCATAAAACAAAAATGGCTAAATGCAATGTTAGACACGAGAGGATTAATTAATTAGAAGTAATTTATGAAGTTTTTCTGTTACACAGAATAAGAAGATACAATATATAAAAATAATTTAATTTATAGAGTATTAGTCATTGTTACATTAACAGTAACACGACAAACTTCACTCGACGGCGTATCAGCTGATTTTTTTAATTTCAGGTTAATAGTCATGCTACTTAATGGTCGCACGCCCATATCAACAATAAAGCCTTAAAGAAGGCAGTTGTCACTATGTGTGTTATTCGGTGGTGGTCCAGCGAAATTCTTCGGCGCCTATCGTGGTCAAATGGCCATTGCTCGGCATAACATGCCTGCGGTCTTAGGTGTGCCGACGAGGAAACGTCACAGTTTAGCCGTGACTCAGTCCAGGATTGTGTGTCCATTTTTAAACTGGAAGTCACAATAGCCCATTAGCCCATCCACTCCGACCAGGTTCGGAAAACAATAGAGAAATGCATTAACAGATTTCAAAATATCTCAGTTTCTATACACTCGACAAACAAACCGATCGCATTAAAATTTTTAATCAAATAAAATTAAGTTGTACTTAAAATTTGATTGACTGGTGTGACTAAATTATGAATAGGACACAAATCAAAATAATTGTTTGCTCGTTAATTAGGTATGTTTTTTTAATAATAGTTATAAACGGTTTTTTTGCGGAGAATTAATATGTATGCAAGTGGGTATAATGTGTTGCGCAGTTAGAAAAAGATTTTTTATAAATAATTCAAAATCAGCAAAACCGAATGATATAATCTCATATCCACGTTTGAGAATGGTTTATTGTTGACTAATCAATAGGAGCCGGTATTACGCTCTATACCAACTAAGTTATTCATCAAGGTTTGTCGGAAAATTATTCGTTACGATCTTATTTACGAATGAGTATACAAGCAGAAGTTGAGTTGACTTCATATAATATCTTCGATAATACGACATTAAAGTCAACTCCTAATAAATAAAAATTACCTAGCTTGTAAAGGTTATCGGAACAAAAGTAACCGTGTCGCTACTTGTTTCCGATATAATATAACTATGAAAATCTGTTAGTCGGATGGAAACCGACAGATAAACTAATAGCGACAACATATTACCACATAAAATATATATCTCCAAACGATTAATATTATCTAATTCGAAAAGCAGTTTAGTTTGATCAATTTCGAATAAAGCAGTATATTATGACATATTTATAAACGTTCAAGGAGTGCAAAGTTTTCTAAGCATTTTATATACACATGTGAAAACTGTGCAAAATATTTTACTTCGTGTGGTTAGAAATTTTTGGCAATATTTCTTCAATTACACATTAGGTGTGGCACAACTGGTAACAATTTTTTTCAAATAGAATCATAAGGATTTGTCGAAGTTAGCACGAACATAATTTCTCAAATCATGTAAAATCGTATTTCCGACTCGTCAACAAGAGCCGGCAATAAGCAAAAAGCTAATTTCATATTTGTTCAAAATCTTTCATCCCGTTTAACACTGCAATCTTGAGTGTGCATGTTTATCAAAGCAGTAGTTGTGTCAACTTGGGGCAAAGTCTGTTGCAATTCGGCCCCGAGGTAAACTCAATTTGTTTATTAAAACTAAAAAATCTGAAGAGAAAGTCAATAGCACGATTTTTGAACTGTAACTTTATCTGCTTTCTGAATATAGCGTGATGCTATTTGCGCAAACTATTTGGCAAACAAGCAACACCCAATAAAGAAATGCGGATGCATAGTTCCATGCAACCGATTATACATAACTATATATTTTTTGTGTGGTATCATGATTACCGTGAAATTTGACATCTTTTGTCGATTGAGTCCAGTGTATAAGCCGTCGTTGGGGAAGCACATGTCCACACTGGTGGATATTTGCAACTTCGGTTAAGTTTAACCCATCAAGAAATCATTGTTTTGGCACCTGGTACAGGTTTGTTATTTAAAAAATTGGTGTGCTGGCATCATGTACGGACATGGCATCTCGGAAAACATTACGTTGGTATCTTTTACGTACAGGAAACGCAAATGTACATGTTCAATTCAACAAAACTAACTGTTGTTATATTAAAAACAACTTGTTTCTTTGTATGTAGTGCTCTGTAACACACAATGTGATTTGAAATATTTGCAACATCTGAAATCAAGTTATTCTGTTCGTATGATTTAGCTCACTTGCATTGATCAGCATTGCATCCCTTCATGTGAATGTCAAATTTTTCAGCATTTTGTTCCATTTAAATATTATTTTGTATCATTTTAAATAGATGCACATATTTTAACCAATCTACGCTCGTCTGTAAATGCGTCACTGATTGCAGCATTAGCGACAATTTTTCGAACAATTATTTAAATCAAAGTTGCGATCTTGATATAAACACCTGACTCATTATGTACATACATTTGTCAGTATAACATAAGTAATTTTATAGTGTAGAAAAATCAATTCATCCAGTACACCGTTTTCGTCCTTATCAGGAACTCATCACGTATTGTACACAATTTTTCGCGTACAAAGCTCGAAACTGAGCACGCCTGCTTCGGAATCTGGTGACCAACTACTGAGCCACACTGTCGCACTATGTGTACAATTGTTAAATGTATACTGTTTTTTCAGTTTCTTATATCAAAATCGCAACCTTCATTAAAATAGTTGTTAGCACCGCTTGTGGAACCAATTTCTCTTTATTGTTTCCAAAGTTGGTGTCAGAAATAAGACTTAAATTTTGACAATCAATGACGTATCCGTTCATGAAGTGTCAGCAAACGTTTCAAAACGCTATGCAGCTAAATCGTCGTTGTCAAGACAACTGCTAAAGAAAATTTTTAAATTTTATATATCTCATGCTATTTTGCGAAGTATCGCACACTTTTTGTATCGAAGCAACAGCATACGTCAACTGCAATAAATGTTTGCATAAGAACAAGCTTACAAATATAAAGCGAATATTTATTTGGGTGATTGAATTTAGGCGTATAACGCATAAAGAATAGCTTAGCAAATCTCACATTTTGTATCACACAGGTCTCGCAAATGCGTGCAACTAGACCGATTTTTACCGTTGAAAGTTATTTGCCTCAACTGCCTCGGTCATCCTTGCATTGTACTGGTAATACATATAATAATAAATCGCCATCATACTTTAATTCAATAGATATTACCCTGGTGAAGTTGTGCCTCCATCATAATGAAGAATCTAGGTTGCTATTTAGAAATTGAGATCAAAAGCGTATTTAGAAAATATCCACACAATGGAAAGACTACTCAATAGACCTACGTTTGGTTTTATCTAAAAATTTGATTAAATGCGTGTTATCTATCTTGTACAGGATAAATTAAACACCGTACGAAATATTCCGCGGTTCAAATCCTGGCTAAGGAAATTCTGGCAACTACCTGAATGTGACCATGTAAATAAATGGTATAATATAGATTTTATGGTTTATAGAAATCGAAAATTTTGTGAATAGGTATTATTACAAAATCTTTAAAATTTGCATATGTCAAAAAGGAGGAAAGGTCAAAACACATAAATGTATAAAATACAGTTTGGCTCAATACATAGATATGCTTTTCTGCTCAAATATACAAGACTGCTATTTTAAATTACACAGTGCGTCATAAGTAGCCAACCAATTTCTCTTTTTACGCTAAGTGAAAATCCTAGAGGAATATCCAATAAATACATATGTTAGCTTTTAATGACAGTTTGCGTAAATGCAGACTAGAATTTATCCTTCGATGTGGTACTGTCGATTAAATTAACATGATTATTTAATATAATTAATTGCTCCGACGGTCAGTCTTCTTACGCACGTGTATCAGTGAATACTATTTTTGGTACAAATTAATGCAGGCCTTTTCTTCAATTGCTTATTATGCCATAACCGTAGTTTAGATAACATGCAAAATTTGGCTAAATTAAATGAACAATTTCAAGCAGTTTCAAACTTCTTATTTATGAAGGTATATTGAATTATTTATCATATTTTCAACAGTCAACTCAATAAAATTCACATTTTCAAATATTATACTCCTCACCATGTAACGTAAGCTCAAAGATAATTAAATTTTGAACAATAGCCATATACTAATGCTTGTTTATTGGAAAGTGACTCAGAACTTCAATATTGTAATTACTGTGCAGACGAAGTAAATCTTTGATGTTAAATTTCCATAAACATTTCTTTTGGTTTACACATAATATAGAAAATGATTCCATTCCTTAAGTTTACGCGTAATTGTTGTTCTTGTTTGATTTTTGAATTTTAAAGCAGTGTTCATGTCTCTGATCCGCAAATAAAAACCAAGAGAATTCTACTATTTCAAAACACACTCACACACACACACATATATATATATATATATATATATATATATATATATATATATATATATATATATATATATATATATATATATATAAAGCATTTGCTTATAACTTCGTTTAGTTGAGTATTCTCAATATAAATGTGGAAATCCCCAAACAAAACTTCAGATAGGTGTTTTCTGATGCCACAACTACCCATCGTTCACGTATGTTACCAAAAAAGTTAAATTGAATGTATTTTATGCATAAACAATTAAACTTGCTCATAGT
Source organism: Eudiplozoon nipponicum (assembly GCA_029291075.1). Classification (NCBI taxonomy): domain Eukaryota; kingdom Metazoa; phylum Platyhelminthes; class Monogenea; order Mazocraeidea; family Diplozoidae; genus Eudiplozoon; species Eudiplozoon nipponicum. The sequence goes on from JAQBSW010000346.1 coordinate 91,284, forward strand.
TTTACCTGGGATCAGAGAATCAAATTTTTTTTGTTTAAAAAACAATCATTTGTGTCAGAGACATTTTTCAAATAGAGAAATTTAAATCAAAAACTGTTTGGCAAAAATAGATAATTATTAAAGTTTCTATCCTCAATTCTATTCCAAACTCAAAAGCTTATTCAACCGAATCGATGGTAATCAGCGTACCCAATACTTAATTTGTGCGGATTAGACATTTAGCTAATAAAATGAATTAGATTATTGTCCTTTGGCGAAAGACGGAAGACAACCCTCTGAGAAAGTTTTTGGCGGCCTATAAATTTTAAGAGTGGATGATCGAATAAATGTGCGATTTTATACAACGGCCTCATCGATTAATTCGATAATTATTAAGATTATTTGTCATTTTTACCAAATGTACCACAAGGTGTACCCTTTTTTATCGTTAAACCGTGAAGTATCCTTCGTATGTTTTTTGGTTTTTGTAGTATTGCCACGCGTTTTTCTCTATAATATTTTCATTTATGCATCGGTGATGAATACTTTTAGCAAATTTAACTGTGTACACCTCAAAACATGCCGTACTGTTCAGAAATATGAATTCATATATTATGCCTTACCAATGAAAAAAGCTTCAAGATAGTTTACACCTAATTATGAATGACTCTATTTTGGATTTTTGCTCAGAAAATTGTATTTAAAATTTCTTACTCTATTAGATTACTGTTTTAATCTACAGGCCTTCTTAAATTGATCAAAAATCTATACATCTATATCGCTAAATAGAATTGTTCGTTGTTTTATTTGTACTGCTAGTGATAAAAACAGAATTGATAAATCGCTCTTAGTAATCCATTCGGATTAAACTAAATTGCAGGTTTTTCAGTTAAATACTGTTTGTTGCGAAGAACTAATATATATGCAAGTATGTATTAGGTTTTGCGAACCTAGTAACAAATTAGTTCAGTTGTCACCAGAAGGATAAACCAAAGGCAGCATAACGCAAAAGTATAATCTCATGCACATTCGTTTCGTGCTTACTGGCGACTCATCAGTAGGAGCCGGTATTACGCCCTTTAACCACTTTATATTTGGTAGAAGAATGTGGAATAATATATATATATATATATATATATATATATATATGTGTGTGTGTGTGCAATATTTGAAATAACGCAAATAGATTTTGATCTGCGATTGCTTAAAAAATAATCCTAGTAGATTCTTCAATGCAATCCTATGTAAATAATTATCACTTTTAAAATGCACTACTGTTATTCAATCAGAATGTGTATTTTGTTCAGTGCCCAAGGGGAAATTTTCATATGATCCTACTCATTACTTCATGTATGTGGATTATTTGTGTAGCTGGTGTATGTTTGTTGTAGTAAAAAATAATAAAATTACTAGTCTCAGTGAATCTTCCTTCAGTATTTTAGGTAGACTATCAAGGTCTGAGCTTTAGTGCTACGGCCTTAGTTTATAATCCGACATAACTGACATTTCAATGTAACGTATTGTCGTTTTAAAACAAAAAACAATTTATTTTGCAAGCTTCCTAGACTTAAAATATATAATTCATCATACAAAGGATTGCCAATTTTTAGCATAAATCGGATTTTTTCATTAGTAACACAGTCTTAGTGCCTAATTAATGGAAAGATTTTTATGATGGGTTAACCATAGCTATCTCTCAATACATTTTAATGTTTTTTCTTCATTATACAGTGCTATTCTGCGCTTTTATTAGCTGTCGATATATAGCTTTACCAAATTAATTTGCTTTACAACATTCGCGCAAGATGTTTTTACGCGAGCCGTTTGTTTAAATAAACATTTCAATGCTGCTTAGACAACAATATTGCGTTTTTACGACGTATGAATTTCATTGTGATGATCTGTTTATAATGCCAATTTAAAATTTTTGGATTGAGCAATCGTCTGTAAAATTGACTTTGCATTGATTCGCTTGAAACCGCCAATTTGCGATAAATTTCTAACCTCGGCAATAGTTTTCACATATCGTCCTTTAAAATCGATGGCAAAATATTTATTAAACGCAATCCTTTAAAGAAACTGAGTTTCACCATATAAGATTTTGGACGTCTTTTTATCCAAATTAATGCTAATTTATTTTCCTTGCGCTGGGAAATTCAGGGACACGCCATATGAATAAGGTTTCCTCGGTTAGCTTTCGAAACAGGAATGTCTTCAAACTTACCACAGTTTTATATCTTAACGTCATTAACACGTCCAGAACATACATGTGCTCTCTAAAATTGGTCATTTTGATAATTCGTTCTGCTTATTCCATGGGTGAAAACAAAAATATTTTCTGATAAAGCCATATAACTTACTTCTTTTCCTCTTATGTATCTGAAAATTACCCTTCTGAATTACTATATTACAATTTAACCTGATCGCTGGAGTGCTAATTCGCATTAGATAATTTTCAAATTCAACATTGATTATAAACATGACAATGTATCGAAAACAAACATTGCGCATTTCCATGTTACATGCTGGAAATTACCTCGATCGATATATTACTCTATAGTATCTCCAGTTGTTATAAGCTCTAATATTTATCCATTAGCCTCCCTCGGCCTTTCAGCGTAACACACGAGGGAAAGGAGCAGAAAAGCTAAACCTTCAGATTTTTATTGCTGTAGAACAACAATACACAGGTGTACAACACATAAATTTGATTATTTATCTGAAAAGCCGTTTGGGATCCATAAGTTGATGGGAATTAATTTCCATCTTCATAGTAGTTCGTCACATGTTTATATTTTTGACATAGAAGTGAAAATATAGTGCTCCACATTGTGTGGCAGGTAGGCAAATTAAAAAGTGCCACAGTCTCCTGACGGTTCGTATCCCGTCAGCGGAAAATACCGCTATTTACTTGAAAAATTTCTAATAAGGACGAAACTGGTCTACTGGATGAATTTTTTTTTGCTAAATTTTAGGTGCTTAAGTTTTACTGTATATATATATATATATATATATATATATATATATATATATATATATATATATATATATATATATATATTGATTCAAATAATTTTATCAATGAATCTTGAATTGCAATTTTTTTCGCGTTCAAACAGCTGAAATTAAATTTGTGTAACGATAGTAATACAATTCATCATCATTTTTTCCTATCGACTGAAGCGTACACTTTAATCTCAATTTATCTTATTTTTAAGTGATTGATATTATTTTTCGCAAAGCGATTTAAATTTGTCCAGTGTTTAGAAAGCACTCACTGTGTCTGCCACACATTTTTGTCGTAAGGAATAATTAACTTTTACCTAAGCCTCATTTTTCATCTTCACACAAATGCAATTGTCAAACTAATTTATAAATAACGGACAGATTATTTGCAATGCTAAAAAGAAATATAATCTTTAATCGTTGAATTTTCTCGCGTTCCGGTTTTTTTGTCTCGAGAAGTAGCATTGCATAGAAAAACTGAGTAAGAAAGACAATAGTTAAAGGAAGAATTAACTCAGAATGCAGATATGGATTGCACGAAACTTCCATCCTAATTATAAATGGGCAGAGCTAGTAGCACTTGAAAGCGTATTTTTAACAAGAATATTTCTTTGAAAATATTATAAATTAAAACAAAGAGTGAAAAACAAATTTTGTGAATTTTCATTCAACGAAAGCTATTTGTGGTTCAATTTACAAAGAAATGTGCACGCAGCATTAAGTAAATTTAACCAGATCAATTTATGTAATATAGTAAATTTCGTCAATTAATAGAATGTTATAGTTTAACAATAATTGAATGCGCGGGTGGTGGTAACAATTCTTTAAATCAAGTTTGCGAGCTTGAAGTAAACACGAATCCCATTCTATTTAACCAGTTGTCGAACAACATAACACCGCGGCTGGCGGTAGTTTTGTTATGTTGTCCGACCACTGGTTAATTACAATGGAATTGGTGTTTTCTTCAAGCTCGCAAACTTGATTTAAAAAAAATTTATAGTTTACTTTAAAGAAGTATATTTCTGCTTATTATAAGCCAAATTATTTTATTTACACATTTTCATTGGCTGCATCTTGTGTTACGTAAGTAAAACTGGTAGAGGACTGGCAAAAACATAATGAGAATAATTTCAGACAAAATGCAAATTAATAATTTAGGAATATTTCCGAAACAGCGGAGAATATTTTTCACACAAATCATGCAGTGGTTTCGACAGATCTTCGCGTGTGTTTTAAAATGAAATATGCAATGAAAATTGCAAATTGTCAAAGTTACATATCGTCGTAGTTCGTTCTCAAAGTTAGAATTTTTAAAAATTAGAAAAATGAATATTTAAATGCAAATTTTATGCGCACGTCTCTTTGTTTCTATCATTTATAATGCTTACAATTATGCAACTGAATATATTATTGCAGATATTTTTGTCACAATGAGATTTTTATGAAAAAAATAATTTTGACAAATTGTGTTATTTGAATGATATTTAATTAAATAACCATTGTTTAGTACAGTCAGTATTGATCTTTATCAATATCTTTACTAAAATTTAAGAAATTACTATTCATCCATAATTTTAAAATTCCTCAATAACAATTTATACTGATTATGATGTTACATTTAGCTCACAAACATGTTTCACTTAAAAAATTTCGTGAAATATATTTTATTATTAGAAATGTTGATATATTTTGATACTGACAGTTACTTTCAATTATCCTTTCAACTTGTTTGAAATAAAGGATTTTCTTTTCTTTTTTAATTTTTAAGATATAGCATGCTTGTTTTATAAGTAAGTTTAATGATCCATCCTAAAAGTTGCGCATAATAATAATAAATTAAAATAGCAAACATAATTTAACAATTTAAAAAACTTAAAATGTTGAATTTGCTTCGCCATTTCAAATTTTTTCATGATTATTAAAATAAATTTAATAAAATTAACAAATGTAAAGTAGCATTAGGTTGAAATTGTTTGGTGTTAATCTTTTGATATACCTTCTTGTTACATTCACGCTTTTCGGTAGCAAAATGGAGATGCACCATATCAATGAACATATAGTAATCTCAGAATAGATACTCGTGCTAAACAATGGTGGATAGGCAGTTGAAAGGTGAACTAGATGCCTACATTTTAAAATGTGTCCCTCACATGGATCCGGAATATCGAATAATGAGAAAGGCATTCTCTTCGATATCATTTGAACGCATCGTTCCAAAACTTGGACAGTATAAATTTTTTTCGTTGGTTTTCATGATCTCGTTTAAGGTTTTCGTTCATTGCCACTGAGATTACACCAGATTGAGCAACTTTTCCCTCCAGTTAACATCGAAAAATGAATGTATGCCTGCGTTATTTTTACTTTTATGACGAAAATGATTCATTGAATCTTGTAAATAGGCATTTTATCGGAACAGATTTATCACAGAACACCAGCGTCAGGAAGGCATCTGGTCGAATATTGCACTTATCAAGTCAATGATAACACATAAATTGGCGATATTTTAACCAAAATCAAACATGGCATCAATGATTTAGCAAAACATCATTAGTTCATTTGTACACTAACACCTAATTGTACTTCAACGATTAGCGAATTATCAAATTTTTGTTCAAATTGTTTTAGCATACCCAGAAGACTGAAATTGATTATCAATTTATTAGACTGTATGACTGTTCAGTTTTTCTAAATTTCGCTAAAATTATGCAACATATGATCTCCAATTAAGTATGATAATTAAAAGATTGGGAACCTGAAGATATTAAATTGTAACATAAATACGAAAAATATGTCTCATGTCTTTGTAAGCCTTGATTATATCCTATTGAATTCACGAATCAATAACTAAATAATTTACACTTTGAAGAAAAATTTTTTAGTAGAAAATATTGCCAAGTGACAAAACAATTTTTTACTCAGCTCACTTTCCTCTTTATATTTTATTCCTTATCACATCGAAGCACCAATTATATAATGGAGTTAGGTACTTCCAACCTATTAAACGTTAAGTTGAAATAGTTCCAATGCGTCTTATAATAAAAAGGAGTAAACTTTTTCACTATTAGACAACACTTGGAATCAGAGAATGTAAGAAATAAAGAAATGAGCTATAAATATGTTCTCAGTTGATTATTACTTCTCTATTCGCAACGTTTTCTCAATCGTCTTACATTTATGTTTTCTGGGAAAAATTTGTAAAATATCTTTTAAACCTATAAATTTACGGCCTTCATATCGGCAGTTCATATGCGGTTATCAAATTGTAATGGACTGTTGAATTCTTCCATTAAAGTGAGGATAATAAAGGACTCCAATTTTTTTAAATTAGCTATTTTATTTAAAAAAATAGAAATAGAAAGAGTGGACTTTTCCAAATTTGTTGTACACACCTATTTTAAAATAAATGTATTCTTCAATAAACGATTTATCTCTCAAATCAAATTAAATTATATTGTTCCTTTAAAATTTATTGCACCTTTGAGAGCAAGTCATAAAGATTAATAAATAAGAACTTATACTCTGCCTTCTCTTCAATTTCCATCTCTCTATCTATCCATACATTTACATATATATATATATATATATATATATATATATATATATATATATATATATATATTCCTCATAACTTCCTTATATTTCAAGTATTATAAATGATATTAATTAATCTTTCGACCTATAAATTTGTATCATCAAGCATAAAAACAGGCTGGCAACAAATCGTAAATAAAACAAATTTAAAAGGGCATTATTGCCAGAAACGCACAATTAGTAAATTGATCAATGTTGCAAACTGAAAAATGTAAGTTGTCACTAGGACACACAAAAGAACTTTTAAAAATTTAACATGGCAGACGATTTAAACGAAAAACAAATTTGCACGTGAAATAATAATTGAATGCGCGGGTGGTTCTAGAAATTATTAAAATCAAGACTAATAAGCTGATATACACACCCGTCCACGTATATATTAATCTGTCCGTATGAACCTAGCGTTGATTATGGCAGCAAAGGCATTTCATCCAGTACACGTATTTCGGTCCTTATTGCGATCTCGTCAAGTATATTACAGAATTTTGCCACGATTGGCGCTTTAACCCTGCACATTTCGTTGTAATATTGTTACTCTATCTACTTTGGCAACCATAATTTTACAATAGAAAACTGTTAGTTGTATAGCAATATATACTCTGATAAAACTTTTTCTTTCGTAGTAGCCTACGTGGGACCTCTAAAGATACGAAATTCGAATTCAACAACTTAATCCGTCATCATTGTAATTTAAATCTAATGAGATGCCACACAGTCTTCAAATCAAAGAAAGGCTAGCAAAGAGCATGAGATTAAGCATAATTGAATATTTATTGTGCTGCGCGATTCGGTGGCGTAGTGGATAGATTCACAGACGCAGAAACAAATGTGCGCACTCAACATTTTGTTGCCAGTAATGCGAAATTTTAAGCCGAATACACCCTGTTTCAATTCTCGTTTGCGGATATTCGGCCATGAACTATATACAGGTCGAATATTTTTTGCGACTTGTCTTTTTGATAAATTTCCTTTGTTATTTTATGCAATCTTAAGCTCAAATCCGTAAAATTATTAAAATCAAATCCGTTCATATAAACTTTATTATATATATATATATATATATATATATATATATATATATATATATATATGCGTTTGAGTGTTTTTTGTAAATCCACTTGGGGAAAAAAAGTAGTTAATTTATTATTTATCAGGTATTTTGATTAGTTTTTTTTAAATGTCGCGTGACTATGTCGGCATTACAAGCGACAAACAAATTCCAAAACACTGTTATATCTTATAATCTTTCATAGCTGGTGCAAGAATTTCTAACGTACTATATGCGAATGCTTTTTAATTATCTATTTATGGTTGAAATGGGAGTGGTAGTAGCAAATATATTTATCTGTCTTTGTATCAATGGCACTTTGGCTCATTTAATATCTATGAATGCCGATTGTATAAAATAATTTTCGCTCTTCTATGATTTTTTCCATTGGTACGTCCTTATTTAGTCCATGTGTATTGTTTGGGCAAAAAACTGATATTTAAAAAATTTTCTTCTTTTAAAGACATTGGATGGCTGTCTCGTGTCACAGTTTCACTATATTCATTTGCTATTATTGGGGATTCGAATACGCTGTTAGAAGCACGCACTATTGCTCATCTTTCCATATTAATGTAATTTTAATATTAGACATAATAACGTTTTTCACTGTTTGGCTATTTTTCGATTAGACTTAAGTTGATGGGCATTAATTAACGGTTGTATTGACCGCTTATTATATTGGTGTGCTCGCTTAAATTATTGACCTTTATATTCTTTATTCTTATTGTTGACGAGTCATTCTAAGTGTCTGTCGCAGAAATTGTCGTCTCTTGGCTAACTGATCATATGTTGATTTCAGACCAATTTGGGAAGTCTAGCTAAATCTTTACTTGGTGCAACAGTTTTTATGTATTTCAATTTTAAAATAGTTATTTCTTCCGAGCTGAACAACTATAAATTATTTATACTAAAATGTGCACATTTTTGGCCAATTTACCTTGATATCGCAGTTGATATCACTGAATCTTTTAGCAAAGCTTAGTGTATTGGCATGCGTTTTTCTGATTTCTCTTTATAAAAGTCACAGAAATTTGTAATGTCTGCACAATATTCTGACTCCATTGTGTGTTCATCTATGACACATATACCGTCTAGTGCTTCTTTTATACTGGCCAGTGCACAAATACGTTAACGTATAGAATACTTTAAATAAAGTTTCCAAGCTTGAAGTAAACACCAATCCAATTTTATTTACCAGTCTTCGAACAACATAGTAACACTACCGCCAATCGCACGCACTGACGTTTAGAATTGTTGGATTTACCAAACGAAGTTAATAAGTCAAAAGCATCTCACTTCATAACTCTGTAGTAATATATCATGGAGCCAGCATCATTATGATTGAATATGGTATTTGTGATGCGCAATGTTCTACGTTTTTTTAATATAATCTAGAATTTCGCCATAACGTGAAATCTGGAAATGTACCATATTATTACTACTGTCATATATTTTTTGAAGGGTTACTGCGCATTGCGAACTTCATATGATGAAATTCCGCGAGTTTCGTTCGCGGGTTGTTGCTTTGCACTATCAATTTCACAAAGATCCGATTGATCAATATTTTCCTGCACCCAGCCAGATCGAAGTCAAAACAGATACATACTGGAAAATGGTGATCAATCGGATCTTTGTGATACTAATGTCATAGTTTTGTCGCTGCCAAAGTCGCATATTTCCTGATAAAATAGTTGAGTCACATCTTTCCTGACAATTATTTCTTTACACTTTCAGCTCCCCTTCCAGACTATGTTCTGAGCAGACGGTCCGGATAATCTTTGAATGATTAAACAATAATTTATCATTCCTTGCTTTTGATATAACAATTGAGTAGCCAGTATACTGACCGGCAAAAGTTGCAATGTGGTGTTTAATAATTTATTTAGTCTAATATTGCAAAATATATAATATTTTAATACAAACAAAGCATAATAGATTATAATTGAATTTAAATATAATAATTCGGTTTTTAATCATTTAAATTGACACAACATTATGTTGTGTAATTTAATATAAAACTATGTACTATAAAATATTATATTATATTATAATATAAAATAATATAATGTAATATAAATATTATTTTAAAATATAAAAAAAAACTTTATTGTAATTTATTGCTCAATAATTTAATATGATTCAAAATATTATAAATTAATGCAATGAAATAAAATATTTATTAACAATAAAATTATGTATTTAAATATTATGATATATTATAAAGTCTGAAATAGTAAAATATTTTACAATATACAACGAAATATAATTCACACAAAATAGTATAATTTACTACAAAATAGTATAGTATATTTTTGTATAACATTATATTATAATAATAATGACTATTCATTTATTTGGCAGCAACCTGGAGTCTTATTATATTTTACTCTATTATATTAAAAAATATAACTTTATTTAATAAAATAAGGTATAGCAGAATTTAAAATTTAAAAATTTATCTGATATGATTTTTAGAAACTTATTAGAGTTATTCGCAATCGAGAACTTATTTGAAATCACCAAAAAGAATCTCCAAGCCAAATCCATGGCGTAATTATTGCTTCATTTATGATGTTTCATGTTTCCGTCTATAAATACGATTAGCTGATGAGCAACTTTTTCAGCTTTTGAAATCAATTACGATTGGTGCTTGCCTCACAGTGACTGACGCGTTTGCACTAATTATGCTCGACAATTAGTATGTTTTCGATTGAATAGAAATGCTGAGGCCAAAATCCACTGGATCATAATGCTCGCATGACTGATATGGCTGATAGCCGCTGAACTGACAATCCAGTCCATCTGTATGTTTTACGGTTTAATGCATGTTAGTCAATGTGCCACCACACATTAACGAATACCGTTGCATAAGTAAAAGCGACAGCAAATGCGAATAGAGTATTTTTATCTACTGTGTGTGTGTGAACTGATTAGAGGGGCTCTACTGTGTTTATCAAGAGATCAGACCCGATTTTAATTACAATTATTCCTCCGCAAACAAGCATTCATCGGCTTATGACAAGCTAATCTTTCGCTTTTCTGCGAATTGTGTTTTTTTTCAACTGCAGTTGCATTTTTACCTCTCTTATCCTAACTGGCAATTTTAGCTGTTCACCTATGCACCGTTCTACATACTACCATGTAGATGTTAAGTTTTTATAATCTTTGTTTAAAATATTTTCAATATGTCTCAATATTTAATTGTTTAATCAAATGGATAATGCGTATCTCCTGATTAGTTTAAATTAATTTATTTGTTGGTTTTTGTTTTAATGTATTATAGAACAGAATCAAAGTTTTATAGCCTTTTATTTTTTAATGTAGAGTATTTTAAATAATCAACTGTTTTCTGAAAACCAAAAATATTCTACTGGTTATTATTAATAATTTTTACGCGTCCATTTGCCAGTTTTAAACGGGTAAATCACAAAATTTAGAATGAGATTGGTTAATTGCAAGCAGACATTGCCTCAATCTATTCCAGATTTCAAACTTTACTAGCGAATTTGACATATGTATTTCTCCATTACCACTAATGAGTTTGACGTCTTTCGATTGATGCAGAAAATGAAAATTCCACATTCAATGTCATAATGATTAACGAAACTACCTCTTGTCAGGCATAGCGGCCTTAACCTTGTGCCTATCACAAAATAAAAACAATTATCCAATAGAATCATCAGACCAATTACCCCAAATATTCTACGTCGATTAATAAAGACACTAACGAATTCTTTACAATCAATGATTGGTTAAATATGTAACTTATGTGTGGCCAACATTTCCAGTCAAGGTTGGAACACAACTATGAGTGAGGGGCGCACATCTGATATTTCATACACTTTTATATGAATTGCGGTTCGATTCTCGTCAGCTTGCTTTCTGTCCTGCTCTGGTTGTCATCATAGAATGTCGAAACGCGCCAGTGGGTGTGACCGAGTGTAGTTTTGCTATATTGAGCGACTAGTTGGATACAATTGGATTGGTAAATATTTCAAGCTCACAAACCTGACTTAAAGCAATGTCGAATACCACCATTGCATAAAATTAATTTTATGATTCACAAAATTCTAGGATCTCTTTCCGATTGCATATAGAATTTCTTTTTAAGTTCTCGTTCTAATCGTGAATCCTTGTCTGGTTGTGACACCTCGCATCATACAACTTTTCGTTGGTCTATCGAGTATTTACGACTTATGAGAGTCATTTCTGGTTTTGATATGCATTTGATAAATTTTCTTAACTTGTACTTTTGGCAATTATAAAAAGCATTGATGTGGGTAAAAGAATATTTTCATCATACGTATGAATAAGTGGATAAGATGGCTTGACAATGAGGTAGGTTTGATATTATAATGAGATAATTAAAATTGGAGAAAATTAAAGGCAAGTTCTCTAATCTTTAATGATTTATCTGATTTCAAAAACACGTGGTATGCTGCAATGAAATATCATTTTAAAATACTATTTAAATTGCAAGAACAGAATTAGTTGGTTCTGCAAATAATGCAGTTTAAAAATCAATATATTGTTAATTTCATATTGAGGCCTTTAATTTAGATTTATTATATTTGACATATTTCATGAGCATGACATAACAGATATAAAATATAGTCAATATAGGTCAATGTTAATAATAATGAATATGATGCTCAAATCCCTTATGTGTTCCATTTCTAAACTATAACTTTCTTTCTTGCGATTGATGAAGAAAAAGTTAGCTAGGAATAAGCGACCTAGTGGTTATTTACACCCCACACAGTATGTTGAATTTCATGGATTTGCGGCAGTAGAGCATCAATTTATTGTGCTGGTGTATCGCTGTGTTGTAGTATATACATACAAACCGAAGAAGAAGTGTAAGTTGAAACTTCACGCTTTTTCCGTAGTACACATCTGAAAGAGGCAACAGTTACGTAAATATTGAATATTCTTCATTTAGAATTCACTTTTGAAATTATATATTTATTCATGTGCCATTACTAGAACAAAAATAGAAACAACGACGAACTTTCGAGGCTGTTACTTGTGACTTAGGGAGAAATGTGCAAACTAAAGTAGAGAAAGAAATTACTTGCATACGCACAGTTTGGGGTAAACTGATTGAAATTTAGGCTATACATATTCCCTTGTTTTGGCTATTCTTCCTTTCTGATTTTTAGAGAAAAGCACAATATAACTTTGTTTCATTATTGATTTTTTACTCTGTGGCAAAGAATAAAACGTACTGTATCACTGGAGATCATTAATTTTGTTATATTTATGCAAAATATTTCTTGGCGTCTAATAGTAGTACACATTACTTGGAAAAATGAACTTCAATTAGTCAAAGGTACCATAAATGTCTTATGTATTAGTGTATTTATCAATTTATTCATTTACTTATTTATTTATTAAAGCAATGCTTGATGGCAAGGTCCATTTTATTTTTTTGAAATTTTTGGATCAGTGAAAGAGAATAAAACTGTGATAAATGGATTATTAATATGAATATTACATTGTCGTACCTACATTTGGTTGGAATGCACGCATCTCATACAACATTCATGTTTTGCCTTCGGGTAATTGAAATAAGCAATTGTACAATAAAATCTTTTAGTTTAAATTTTTATTTAAGATTGTGACGAATATACATTAATTATTCATTCTTGTTAGGTTAGCTGATTAACTTTAAAAGAGCCATTTTACTAAGTGAAAAAACTGGTCATTTGATGCTTAATTTCGGTCGATTCCGTTTCATGTTAACAACCTATAATCCCATCTTGCCAATACCAATGTGTCATTATTACACAGGCGCTTCGGATGTGACTTTGCATTAAATTATGCTTGCAATAACGTTATTATAAATATTGTAATTATAAGTTGAGCACCACGTAATACATATCTACGGTAGTCTGCAATACGCCCGAATGTACTGTATATTTTGTCAAGCATGTTGTAAACGTCATCTGGTAAAAACTTTTCTACGTAAACATATCTAGGTGCATATATATATATATATATATATATATATCGACAGTTAAAAGCAGTTAAATTCTTGTCATATACGGTAAACACCAGAGCTCGTTGTTTATAATAATTTTCAGTTAAGAAGCAATTTCTGTGTTGTCTTGGAAAATTGTATTTTAGCACGCCTCATTGCTTGATATGGATGAAAGATTTTTGCTAATCACATTATTTTCCATAATATATCTTGACAGCCTTAATACATCACCTTTTTTAACTTTCCATCAGTTTCCATTCTAATGGTAGAGGCAACAGACTAAGCATGTCGTGTATTTCAAATTTTCTTCAAACAAGCAAAGTAATTTAGTTGTAGTGAATATTGTGGTACGTTTAGAATTGTCGTCGTGATAATTGTGTTACATTTGTTATTTGTTTGTTCATCGCAAATCTATATATCAAAACTAAACAACAACAAAATACTAACTAGGTCGTGTGCGACTAGGTTTATTTCATCCCCACTAGATCATTGCTTTCATACATATATTTATGCAAATTGGGCACCAATTTGTTGGGTAAGTGTTTAGCGTAAAAGGGCGTACAAATTAGAACAAAGGTCTCAGTGGGATTTAGAATAACACAATTTGCGCACAACCCCATGTAAGAGTTAAGCATTAAATAATTTAAACGTCGCAGACTTGAAAAAGGATAATGTGACATAGACTAAAGAGATTTTTTTGGAGTTAATGTTTGCACAACTCCAAAGCTGTTCATTTTTCAATAAATTACAATTACCTTTAATTTGCAACTGTGCTGTTTGTTAGCGGACAATAATTATTTAAACAATTCTTTTAAACGGCTGTTTTGAATCAGATGGTGAATACACGTCTGAAATTGCGCAACACGTCATTGAATCATCACACGTATGGTCTCCAGAGGTGGCATTTAAAATAATTACTAAATGCAATAGCAAAATGGAGATAGCCACATACGAAGCCTTATGGATAAACCAATTGCAACCGGATTTATGCAAGCAGATAAAGCATGTTCAGGCATTGAGCTAGAACTGGAGGTGACACACGCAATAGATTGTTTTCCTTTTTTCACATTCTCCCCATATTTACATATTTCTATCTTGTTTTGCCTTTCAATTTATATATAAAGTAATGTTCCATTGTAGATACTTGAGAAGCAAATAAGAAAGAAGAATTTCTTTTATCTGATAAAATTTCTTTTTATTTTTGCACATAGAAAGAGTACTATGAATTAAAACAATTGTCGTAGACGACCCAGAAACAAGGTATTTCTATAGGTGCAAAAGAAAATGCCAAAGTCATCTTCCAGAAAAATTGAAATCTCATTAATGCATGCGTTTCGTGCTAACTGGCAAATTAACAGTAGAACACCCGTAATAAATTTAATCAGGGAACATTTGACAAAGTATGCTGTAAACGTATAAATATTAACACGAATCATGTACACTTACGATGAAACACGTGATAAAATGGACAATGCAAGAAAACTTATCGTCATTCCAATGAGCACCAACTTCGTACATTTAATGTTAAAGGCAAACTCAAAAAGGTTTAACGTAGAACGTATTGCGAAGCATATATAATGCATTCAGTTTAAGAAGATATTTGCAGACACCAAAATATTTTGCTGTTTGGAATGTCAGCTGTAAAATTTCGGGCATCTGTCGATTAATTTATGTTAGATGACAATTTAAGAACTCGTTGATGACAAGGATCGAGAGTGTTTTTCTTTAAATTAAGTTAAATTTAATTCAGCAAACTTAACTGAATTTGAATAATTAAACGAATATTGGTTTCTCGGGCGGTGATAACAATTAATTTATTCAAGGTTCATATCTTGATATACACACCTGACCCATTATTTTTATACATTTGTCAGTATAAACTAAGCATTGCAGACCGGTTTCGAAACGAATTAAAAATTAAGACTAAGTATAGTCTAATATTTTATACAAAATGCAGACTAATACAGATTTATATAAAAAAAATGAGCAATGTTTCCACAGGCGTTGAGAAAAAATATTTTAATCAAGGTTGCGATTTTGATATAAACACTTGTCCTATTATGCACATACATTTGCCAGTATGTATAATGGACAAAAGATGAAAATTCATTAACGGAATGATATTTCTTTCCAACGTTACAATAGCTTTGTTGATACTGAAAAATATATGTGCATGTTTGGACAAGTGACTAATGGAGATTTTGCGTATCTCAAGTACTGAGGTATTATTTTAAAATCTGTATCAACAACGGCGCAATTAAATTTTCCATAATTCACTAATTTAAATAGTCTGAGGTGCTAGTTACATAGTCTTATGTTCCTAACAGAATTAAATTTGTGAAAGTGACTTTTTCTTAACTTATAATTTAAGTGAGACTATAAAATAATGGACCTCATTCTTCAATTGCAATAATATATATATATATATATATATATATATATATATATATATATATATATATATTCAGTGGGTTAAAGACAGTTCATTCAATACAATAGTTTCGATATTATTGAGAACTCATTATGTAATTTCCAGAATTCAGCGCGACCGGGATTCGAACAGGAGCATATTTTAAGAAAATGGTTTGATGATTAATTAAAGATTTTTACCAGTACCCACGCAACAAATGATTGATAAGAAGCACATTTGCTTTAGAATTTGGAACTTTATCTACTGCGCTATCACTTTTGCAATCTACACGCAATACTTATATAGATTTTAACTTCAATTTCGTTTTAGCCAGATATTGTTTGTAGTGGACAATTAATACACAGGTAATTTTGTATTAGATCTTACGCCCCTAGTAACAAATTAGTCCAAATAGAACCCTAAGGATAAAAAAGTTAGCATGGACGAAAAGTATAATCTCGTGCACATTGGTTTCATGCTTACTGGCGATGCATCAGTAGGAACTGGTTATTATGCCCTTTAACCACTATATATTCGGTTGATGAATGTGGGAAAATATGACGGTACAATCTCCTATACGAATATTTAAATCTGCAGTAGTGAAGCTAAATTCATACAAAGTCTTATAATTATATATATACACTAAGTTTGTCAATGGTACCAACACAAAAGCTATTGTGCCAGTTCCTGATACCACCACATTGGTACCAAAGAGGTACATGGTACCAACACTATGTTTACCGATTTGATAAATTGTACCAACACTATGGATTTCAATGTATGCTAAAATTCACCAAAATTGAAAATTACAACTATATCAGAATACCTGTTACTCCAGAAAATCCATATACTCTGACCTTGATCGATATCAGTAATCACATATCGCGGTAATCATGACATCATTCAATTAAATATATAAAAGATAGATCTTATTTTGGCGGACAACTAATTTATAAGCGATCGTGTATTAGATGTTGCACACGTAAAAACAAATTATTTAAAATATGATTATAGGGATAAACCAAAGACAGCATGAACGGAAATTATAATCTCTTGCTAATTCGCTCCGTGCTTACTATTAATCGTCCTAAGGTGCCGGTTTTACGCCCATTACCCATTATATTTTGCGTGAGGAATGTGGGAAAATAGGACGTTGCATTCCCTTATACGAATGTATAAACCTGCAGCAGTGAGGCTAACTTGATATAGAGTCCTCGATAATGCAACTTGAAAGCCAAGTCGCTATATATATATATATATATACCACATTTGTAAAGCGTACCAAAACTAAGGCTATTGTTTCAGAACCGGATGCGAACATTATCGAACCGAAAACGTACATGGTACCAAAACTATTGTTACCAAGTCGGTACAAGGTGAAATCACATTCGTATATGATATTGTACCGTCCGATATTCCGACATTCCTCACCCAAATCTATAGTCGGTAGGTGGCGTATAACCGGCTCCTACTGATGAGTCGTTAATACTTACGAAACGTATGTGGACGAGATTATACATTTCGTTCATGCTGTCTTTGATTTTTCCTTCTAACCATATTTGAAATAATTTTTTACTAGGTGCACAACATCTAATAAAGAATTTAGTTTTACTCGTTTCTTCAAATGGACATTTTTTGCATCTGTAAAAGCCTGAAATACCGAATTTCCAATGTAGCAAAGAAAGTTCGTCACGTGAACAGATATCGACCTTATGGGGAACTCGTAAGTAATTCAGCAAAATAGTGATTGCTCGTGCTGTAATTTCATTTATTCAAATTGAGTTCGTGAGCTTCGTAGAATAATAATTTCCATCTAGTTTAAAATCATGGCAAAATCGATTTACTGAAGTTTTCCTATATTGTGAGACTGGTTTTTTATACAATTAGATTGGTGTTTCGGTAAATTTTCTGTTACCGGAGGTAGAATAGGAACGTATTTGCATTTACGACTAGGTCTCTAATTAATCTATACTGACGGCATACATTTATATATATATATATATATATATATATATATATATATATATATATATATAATTAAAATCCTGAAATTAAAACATTAATTCACTATAACGTACATAGGTAGCACGATGCATGATAATAAATAGGTCGGCGTGGCAAATTCGTACTTTAGTTTTATGACAGGCCAATTGGTTCCGTACGGAGCAACCTCTCACCAAAACAATTGCTTTTTTTTATAACTGAAAATTTGCTGTAGCGTGCCGCACGGATGCGCAGTGAATATAGTTCGAGACTTAACATCACATGTACCTCGGTTTAAACTTCGGTTGCTTCAAATTTAGGTAGTTAATTTACAAAATCAGGACGGCGACAAAACTAGTCTACTTGTGGCTTTGACTCTGCGACATCGTGGATTGATTAGTTTATACTAACATCATATATATATTATATATATATATATATATATATATATATATATATTTAATATGAAGATCCTGCATTTAAATATTCAATATATATACATATACATATTTATTTATTTGTATGAATTTTTGCCTTTTCCGAATGTAACCATTACGTGGGAATTTCATTTTATGTCATATTAGAAAAAAATTAGACATTTCATAAGGTAGAAAAATGCAAATAATCAAGCAGATCGCTTTCTTCTATATTTGGCTGAATCAAATTCTTACTAGAATTGCCGCGTCCGGTTCTGGAATCGAGACATATACTCATCAGACCAAGCACGCCATTCAATTCGGAAATGAAACCGCAATCTCTTTAAATATGTAACAACTCATTTTATTGATCAGAATATCCGTCATTTGGAGACCATCCGACATCACCTTTTATCCACAATTTTCATAATGTCACCTCCCATCTGTCATTATGGATGATATCCTGTGATACTTCGGTTAGTAGTAAAGAAGTCCAGTAAAACGGAAGCAATATTTTTATCCACGTGCTTTCGTAATAAACTAAACATGGCATAAAGTAAAAAATGTTATTTATCAATTACACCATTTTCGTTATTACGACGAATTATTAGATATATATATATATATATATATATATATATATATATATATATATATATATATATATATATATATATGGCTATCTTTGTGGTGTGTGTGTCCCCAATAAGATTAACATCATTCTTTTTAGATTGCTAGTATATTAAATTTTTCAACATTTACTTTAAACCAGTTATATTTAATTTATTTATTTATTTATTTATTTATTTATTTATTCGTTCATTCATTCATTCATTAAAAAATAAAATTTTAGATTTTTGCCTCTGGGGAGAAGGTGACTGACTTGTCGTATCTGGCTTACTAGAAATGTAGTTTTAAAGCGTTGTCCACGAGATTTCAACGTAATTAAATTCAGTCTATTGCATAAAAAATAAATTAATTGTTAATTGAATGCGATGCACGTCTTTGGTTTCATTATCATATCACCATGTAAGCTCTTTTCAACTGCTAATGTTCTGTTTAAGGGACGTGGCAGTCAATACTAACTTTACGAGCAAATTTGAGTAAAAGCATATTTTAAAATAGTTCTTGATTTTCCTAAATTCTGTAGCGAATTAAAGTGAAATTTAAGCTAAATCCAGCCAAAAAGTCGATGAAATATTCAAAAGAATAATTGAAATTTCTTTCTTAACTCGTACTATAAATCAAGTTTGTTAATCTACGTTTATGTGGCCAGAAACCGCTATTACCTACCGTCCGGGGAATAAGTTGTTTCTGATATGCGTTCTACAAATCGCATAAACCATTAGATATCACGGCATAAACTGAATGTAAATTGTCGAGTTTCAAGTTACTACGTAAGATTTTGTGTGCTTTTATTGCCTTGGTGATGTAACGTTTGTGTTTATGATAGTACAAACAGAGACAGTTAAACGAAAAGCCAAGTTAACTTATAAATTGCATAAGCAATATAAATAAAAACACCCAATTTATATCGAACTTTTGCGAAAGAAAGGACAAATACTGGAGTCATTTTTTGTGATGGAAAACAATTTGTCCTTCTTAAACTATTTTTGCTAAAACTAATTGTCATAAATTTTAGGCTTCATGTTTACAAATATGCCTTTCTCTATGCATCTGGTGTTGCCACGCTCAGCAGACGTGAATTCTTGCGGAAATTATTATTATCAGGAGTTCAGGTAATGCGAACAACATGAATTAACAAGTAGGCTGTTGGGTCAAACAGATTATCGACAGATTAACGGCGCTATTAAAACTTAAACAGGAAGTTTATCCTGGCCCGCCAAATATGCTTTTTTGTACTAGAATGTGTACTGTAAAAAACTGTGACACTGGATGCCTATAAAATTCACTTATTCCAACCCAAATGGCGGCGATCAGGCGTCATAAAAATATGAAAACCAATTAATATTTCTACATTCATGGCTTCTGATAAGTTTAATTTATTATTAATATTTTTATACCGTATTATTTTTAAATATATCTGCCCATTTTACCAAAATGTTCACTAAAACAAACAAATTTTCGTTTAACTATATATTTGAAGCAAGTATGATTTTTAGATAAAAAGATATGCATATGCAATAAAAATGACACGTTCATATATTTTGTTCAAATTAGATTGTTTATCACAGGAGAAAACAAGGTGGTAAATGGCCGGTTTATTTCGAAGATAGTCAAAAACACTGTAATAATTTTATATTTTATAAAAACTCCGGGTTTTTTTAGATTAAATTAGTCTTATTTGTAGTATTACGTCCATTTATTGTGTATTTGTGCATTTGTGTACATATGGGCCTGGATGTGTTTTGGGGTCAATTTTATTGTATTACAAAATGAAATTTCCAGTCTATTACAAAATATGTGAGGGAGTTAGAGTTAAAAGGCGCATATCTAATTTTGCAGTTTGATCCTCGCCGTTCAGTTTTCCGTCGTGTATTGTTGGTGATCATAGAAGGTTTAAACCAGTCAGTACGTGTGACTGAGAGTAGTTTTGCTATAATTTTCGACGTCCGGTTAAACTCAATGGGATTGGTGTTTACTTCAAGCCCGCATACTTGATTTAAATATTAAGTTCCACCACTCGCGCAAGCAATGATTGTTTAATTGTATTAACTATTTATTTGTTGCGAAATCTACAAAAATTTCATTATCGTGACTGCATAGAAAATGAGCAGTCGACATTTGAAGTCAATTATAATGTTCCCGGAACTACTAGAGGTGAGAGCCGCATATCGTATTTTGCTTCCTATACATACATGCATTGCGCTTTGATCCTCACTAGTCAGTTTGCCGTCGTACTCTGATGCTGATCATGGAAGGTCGATAGTGTTTCTGTGTTGTACTACTGATTAAATACAATGGGATCGGAGATTATACCTAGCTCGCATATATGATTTAAATATATACAGAGTGATTTGCAATTTCAGTAACTATAATCGACGATAGTTATGCCGTTTTGTTAATCCGATCGAATTTACGCTGAAACTGTTATAAAGGGTTTATTTGCTTCACTGGACGCTAGCAAAATGTTGTTGGGTTGTGTGATTTGTGGCTAATCTAGTAAAAATTCATGTTGGTGAATCTTTTGATTATTCAGTTTGGGTGCTTCATATTTGATACTATGTATATGCACATAAACACACTTAAATAACTTAAAAATTAGAAATAATAACTTGCACTTGAATTAAATACAAATATTGAAATCAAACTTCTGGACATGGGATATATATATATATATATATATATACGTTTGTGATATTTTGTCAGTTATTCAAGAAATCAACGTGTTAAATTGATGGGTCTATTGCTTTCATATGCAAAGATCTCATAATGAAGAATATTTTTTTATTTTATGAAGAAATATACTGTTATTTTAGTTTAATAAAACAACCATGTCTAAAGGTGTGAAGCACTTAGTGGTAGACAATCCAAATTATAAATCCAAGCTTCATTGAAGCAAACCACACAAACAAGTGAAAATATGCAATCAAAATTTGTAGGCAGATCTTAAGGAAGATAATGTAAACTAGTTCAACCATCTGCTGTAGCACATGATTGATTATATACTAGCTGTTATGCAAGAAAATTTAAGTGAAAACGTTTTGCGTAAAAGTTTTCCAAAACAGTGCTAATTGCATTTTAGCGAAGGGAAATTAATCGGAGCATACTTCAAAAATGTGTATGAATTATTTATCAACTATACGTTATCAAGAGTTTCTTTTAGACAATTTTTTAAACATTTGTCGGCATATACTGACTACTCATAAATTATCAAATAGATCTGGCTCATCTAGGAAATGTTTATAACATGTAAGACAAGGAGATTTTATCAAAATAGGATTAAAATTATTTAATTTCATATAGACATGCATTTTTAGCTATTCATCTTTAGGATCTAGCGCTTTGCAAAAAGTGCACCATTTATTAAATAAAGAAAATTGCAAAACAATAACTTAATATCAATAATTGTGTCAATTTCTCATTAATCATGTATAGTATCATCATGGTTTCATTGAAAAAATTATTTCAGCCAAAAAAAATAGCAACCATATGGAAAAACTAATATATAGTATAGACTCATTAGGCACGAAACGAATACGTTCAGGTGACTGTGATTTCTGTTTGTATTGTAAATGCCTGAAATTCGTTGATGCTTGTGAATAAACGTACATGCATACATACATATACACATACCTACATACATGCATTCATATGTACGACATACATACCTATGTACGAGAATACTTCATACATATATGCAAACACACGCATACATGCCTACATACAAACATAAATGCATGCATGCATAGATAAATGCATACAAAAACACATACATTCATACATACATACATACATACATACATACATACATACATACATACATACATACATACATACATACATACATACATACATACATACATACATACATACATACATACATACATACATACATACATACATACATACATACATACATACATACATACATACATACATACATACATACATACATACATACATACATACATACATACATACATACATACATATATAAATACATACATACATACATACATACATACATACATACATACATACATACATACATACATACATACATACATACATACATACATACATACATAAATACACACAAGCATACTTACTTACATTCATACATTCATACATACAAACATTCATAAATATATACATACATACATACATACATACATACATTCATGCATACATACATGCATACATACATGCATACATACATACATACATACATAAACACGCATATACACACACGTGAATGCATACATTCATGCATAAACGCCCAACCGAAATTATGAAACAAGCCATGAAGTAAATCCAGACATCACATTCACTCCTGGATTAGATAAGGCAATACATTCACTTAACTGGATATCAAACTCGCTCGAGAAGAAAATGGTGATTTGACACGGGTCACAAATATAAATTCTATGTTCTCCACTCAATCTATCCATCACGACAATTCTATGCAAAAATCTCATTAAGTAAACCCAATAAAAAACTTAGCAAACAGAATAAGAAAGTTCTGATTTGTAAACGAGATCGCGGACGAGGTAGGCTACATAAGGAAACTTGTTCAAATGAACAACTATACAGAGCAATTTATAGATGTCGATATTAAACCACGTCCGATTCGCGCCATAAAAGATTCCATTAAAAAATGGGATCTTCTAGCCTTAATAATTCCAATGAAGTTAAATAAAAACACTAAAGAAAACTTTTTAGTTGTAAAGTGAGCAGCGCCTTCATTCTACAAAGAGTCACGAATTTGGAATCTTAAGATCTATATCTAATTCCGTTCAAATCATTAAAAGCCTAGAAATTGTCATATATATGTGGTAGCATTCATAATACACGAACAAAAAACAATGTGACAACAGATTCCAGGCTTATAAAAGCCAGAAATATTTTCAGGACTGTCTGATAATCAATTTATTAAAATCTAGGTTTTTAGTTTAGAATGAACACGAATACTTTGATATAACTATTTTTAGTATAAAAAAGCAACGTGTAAAGTAGCAAAGGCCTTGCGGTGCATTAGATAGAGTTCCAAAATTCCATGCATTTGTACGCCGATTTGAGATTCGTCCACAGAAATATTTGTTAAGTGCTCAAATAGTTCTTAAAAAGCAAGTAACTGGTCTGCTGGATGATTTTTTTTCGCTACCTTAAACAATACTCAGTTTACAATAGCATAATGGGATTTGCGTTTATATCAAGTTCGCAAACTTGATTTTAATAAATGTTAACATCAAGGGTTATCAGTTATTTAGGACCACAACTTTTAAATAGGCACAAGAAAATATAACAAATTTATTAGTTGTAAACGACCCAGCCTCAAGTAAATGCCGTACGACGTTACAAAGTCAGTTTTGGTGCCAGGAATGACTGAGTTAGTACTTTTGGACACACTTATTATATATATATATATATATATATATATATATATATATATATATATATATATGGTTATAACAGAAATGTCATACTTTAAATATTTTAGCTGTATCAACTGTACTCATTAATTAAACGGGTTTCGTCCATATCTTTAGCTGCAATAATTTACGTGGCCGTAATTTAAACAGAGCGTTTTGTTTTAAGATTTGTAACTCGTTGTCTTCGCAACTGGTATACAAATGAAATTTTAATTCGCTTGCGGTTTCTTTTGTACATGTACTGGTATATTAAAAGAAATATCGTAACTTGACTTAAATATTTTGCTTGAAAAATCTTCAAATCAAAAATCTGGAGAGAAAATTCTAAATACAGTTTATATAAAAGATCAAGAATAAATTAACAGAGAATTTCTCGGCAAAATAAGTTCAAGTGAACTGCATAGATGGTGGATTTATTTTTCGAGACATACAAATCACTATTTGGCACGTAAAGCACACACATATAAATTTCGGAACTGACATCGCATGAGACGGAAATTGACTTTCCACATATCTGTTATCAAATTAAAAATTAATAATGTGAAGAAATTGTTTTCACATATCATTGTCTAAACAGCTTTGGACAGCGGTATTTGTCAAGGTCAATTTTACAGTAAGTTTTGAATAGATATTTAGGCTGCCAACTCGTACAATCGCGTTTCTTCATTTCACGTCTTAGGCCCTGATATCAATGGAAATTAAATATCCAATAGCTATTGGAAATATGGCATTGTCAACACAAACTTTTTTCATTAATAAATTTAGCTTTATTTAGTTGTAGAAATTCAATTTATTTATCCAAAGATATTATTTTTCGGATGATATATAGTGTATGCATACGATTATTTCATTTGGCGTAGCTATTTATTAAAATCTTTCAACAACACATTTTCTTTATTCGCGTTAACATTAAAATATTTCCCAGACCGTATGCAATTTTGTTCTGTTCTCTAAAGCCACACTATTATCAACTAAACCTATGTGACCCACTTTCTTATTTAAGAAGCGCCATTTAAAAAGGTATAGAGAACGGTAAATCCAATTGAATAAGCTACCATGTTCTGAAAAATATGTTAAGAAAATATTAAGTTGTTAAAATAAATCTCAATACAAAATATTATTTTTACTGGCGAAAATTACCGAGAGATAACTGCCAATAATTATATTGATCGATTGAAGAATTTTAAACCATTTTTAATTGTGGCGCTTATTTCTATTCCGCAATCATCTTCTGCGTTTCAAATTTACACGTAGCGCTTAACATGATAGCAGATACACAGAAGACTGGAGTATATCAGGAAAAGTCTTTTCTGCAAAATTTGCTGCAGAAAGTGAGTCATAAAAATCGATATAATGGATTATTTTTAGGCCGAATTTTTTTTTCTTTTAGCATGGCCAATAAATTCGCTTAAGGTCAATTGAAACATATTAAGGCCATACTTCCGATAAGCAATTCAGTAACTTTTTAGTTATGGAATTTTGTATTTCGTTGTGTTTCAAAATGTAATTTCTGCAATAAACTATGTATGTTTTCGAAGAAATTGAATGTTTGAAACAGTTTATTTTTCAACTTTTATATGAATATGTTAATTTTTCATCTTAATTCAGAATATTTCGATAGCTGAAGTTCACGTTCTGTAGATTATAAAGGTGTATATTTTGAACTCAATGTCCAGTTTTTGGAACGTTTTAATTCGAACAGTTGTTTTTTAAACGTGCGAATGCCGAATATATTACACTGGAGAATGCCACACGATTTACAATCTTCAACTGAATTTGAAATTTTTGCAGAATATCTGCCTTGAGTAGAATTCTTTGTCAGTTTATATAGCGTCACTTTTACTTAGGTATCATTTTTCATTTAGCTTTATAATTTTTAATTTACCTTAACTTTTGTGCAATATATTCAAAGTTAGCAGTTGCGTTTGTTAAAATAAACTAAGGCGCCAAAATTCAGCTAGGGTTGCATGGGTCGCAAAATAATAGGACCGAAAATACGACTTACGCGATTAATATGGTTAATAATCACAGAAAAATGCAACTATCCAACAAGTGGCCCCGTGTGGATATGATGATTAGGCTACCGACTTGAAGTTTAGCACTGATCATTCAAATTATTGCCACCAATAAAAAAACGAATGGAAACGGATTGTGAAATCCAAAGTATTTTGTGCAGTTGATAATATTCTATTTTTAAAACTAAACAACCTTTGAAAAATATTTTTTATGCTGTTAATTGGGGCCATCACAACAGCCAGAAGAGATTGAACTTTATAATAAATATTTAAAAATGAATTTATTCATATTTAATAAGTTGAATTAAGCAATAAAAGGAAAAATTCTAGACAGGACCGTGACGCCGCGTAATTAGCCCAATACATAATAACTGTTGGTATTCTAAATATAGTTTTTAAAAAATTTGACAAACCACATTGTGTGATTGTAATATAAGTAGAAAATTATTTGATTTTTTCAAACCCTATTTTATAATAATATTATGGGCCAGAGAACAATTATTTCTAACTTTATATAGATCAGTTTACCGTTCAACATTGATTTGTATAAACGACATCACAATGCCACCAAAAGTGTGCTGTTATTATGGATGCGTAAAAAAATACCAAAAATGTATATTCAGGGGTTTCAAAAAGAACAACATTGTGCTAGGTTCACTTTTTATTTCAATATTAATTTTGGTTTGCCCCATTTAGTCCGCACTAGATTGCGTTAGCCAAATTGTCAAGAAATTAGAAACGCGTGACAAAAGTAAATATGACTCTTAGAATTGTCGGAATTCAGGCATATTTTTCGCTAAAAATGTTGTGGTGATACTGTTCCGCTATTTCCCTTTTATTAGAGAATCGAATAGTCGAATCTTCGACAACGTGCAATAAGAACTAATCCAAGGTTCACACTGTATTTTACCAGTCGTGGAACAAAATAGCAAACCTACCGCCAGTCGCACGCACTGGCGCGTTTCGAACTTCTATGATCATTATCAGAGTGCGAAGGCAAACTGACTAGCGAGGATCCAAGCACATTGCATATATATGAAAAGCTAACTTAGATATGCGGCTCTCAGCTCTAGTAGTCTCGCATATGTAGTAATTGACTGAAAATTTCGGCTGCACAAATTCTATGCAGTCACGAACATTAACTGTTTGCAGCATTTTTCACACACACACACACACTTATATATATATATATATATATATATATATATATATATATATATATATACAGGCAATTTAATTAAACAATAATTGATTGCGTGAGTGGAGATAACATTTTTTCATTTAAAGAAATGTAACAAAATTGGTTTAATGAATTCTTCCCACAACCTGCGTAATCAATTTTTATAATAGACAAAGTTTGATTTCATAAAAATTAATTTCAACCGAGATTGTTTAAATTTAGTAGTCAAAGGCCATCAATATAATTCACTCGGACGGTAATCGAGCCGTCATCATTTATAACCAAGTTAACACCAAAAAATGAATCGAAATGCACTAATTCAAATTTCGAGCAATACGCATAGGAATAATTGCTTTATTTATGATCACGTGTGCTCCTTAAAGATATAAATGGCAAATGTTGGTCGGATTTGTTTACCTAAAAGTTGTTTTGTGCGACCTCAACAAGAATTATCTAAAGTTCACGGATGTGATTCAAAAAGGACACACTGCTTAGAAATATTTTGAAAGATTGGAAGTATAATAGAAGGAAAAATTGTTTAACGTCTACTGGATATCTAGAATATTGTATTATTTTTTTACACTATTTAAAAAAAATATAAATACCAGCCTTGACATTAATTTGAGGAAGGGCCCTATTTCCCTTTATGAAAATGTCTTTGTCGCTTCAGGATGCAAATTTAATGCAGCATATTTGCATTTACTATTATGTTTTGAAAAATAAACACAAAGGGCTACCTCTGATAGTATTTATTTATAAAATTGCATGGCATCAACAAATTTCTATTTATTTAAACGTTATTGCTTATAAGGTGTTGTGTATCTAGCAAAACATATTCATATAGGACCAGAATGACAAAAATTTAATTTAATTAAAATTAAATTAAATTTCGTGCTCAATCGTTTCGTACTTACTGGAGACGCATCAGTAGGAATCAGTATTACGCCTTTTGGCCACTATATATTTTGTGAATAATGTGGAAAAATATGACGGTACAATCTCCTATATGACTGCGTACACCTGCAGTGGTGAAGCTAACTTCATTTTATGCCATCGACATTGAGACTTCAAAGCCAAATCACAATATTTTAGATATACCAAATCAGTAAATGTACCAACAAAATGATCTTTGAGTCGGTACCGGACAACAAAACTATGGATGCCGAATAGGAACTTGGTACTAAAATTATGGTCGTCAATACATTATATGGTACAAACACAGTGGATTTTAAGATATGCTAAATTTGACCTAAGGTATAGTTAAACCTAATTCTTTACACATGTTACTCCGCTCACTACGACCTTGATCGATATCGATTATTAAATTTCGTGGTAATCATGACATCTGTCAATTAGAACAACCAGCACACATCTATTGAAATATTTAATTACATGTTAATTTGAAGATGAAAGATGCGAGTCTGAGAAAGAAATCTTTTTTGTATCTGAGAGCATTTGTTTATTATTGTAAATGTGAATTATATTTTACATTTTATAAACATTCGCATTCTAAAAAATCCCTCGAAAATTTGATAAATTAGTTATGTAATTGTAGATTGCTAAAAGTGCAATTGTAATAAAAATATATTAAGTAGTGCGGATTTCAAGGAGGGTGGTTGTGCGATTACAGATGTCTATACCGCTGGTTAATTAAAGAAATTTTACAAAGTGTGACTTTTCGAAATGATAAAATTCTTTAGCTTGCAGGATTTGAATATTATCTTGTGCATTTGTTGTGTCAATATTTTTTCTAGAATAAGATTTATGAGAATTTAGCCTATTTTGTTTGAGTATAGCAGAATAGGTACATTGATGAAACTCGGAAATTTTTAAGGCAGAATTTTAATTTAAATGGCAACAAGGAATGTGGTCGAATGCGCACTTAATCTATGGCAAAATGTTTAAAAGAATCCATGGGTATAAAATGTAATACACGTCTTTAAGGAGAATGCAATATTTATTTAGTAGTAAGACTTCACGTGAAACCTGACCAAATATACATCATATATGCAAATAGCATTGAAAAAACGAATTGGTTTTTGAGTGCTTTATTTAATCATATGTCACTCAAATAAGTAGAACGGCCTGACTTGGATGCGCTTAAAGTAATAAGCAGCAATTCATGCGTGAACATATTTCGCTTTAAAAAAGGCAAAAGCATTTTAATGAATGACACTCACAACCTATGAGTAGAAGGTCAGTCTTGCGTCTGGAGAATACATCAGACAAAACACTAAGATGAGGTGAATTTAATAAATGAAATTTAAAATTTAAGTGAGGCCGGTTAATTTTAAATGGGCATTGCACAAAAGTTCAGACTAGTTGAATAATCTAAAAAAACAATATTTTGAAGACCACAAGGAGACAACAAATGGTTATGTGTGACTAACATTATTAAATGTCAATTCACCGTTTAATGCACTGTCTAATTGGTTACTACGGAAATCTGTACCAATGTGGTTATAAATGAAATCACATTCTAATATTGATTATTTCATGTTCGTATATAGAGATCAAGATATATGTTTCATAAGATTACGAATTTGTATTTGCCATCAATGAAAGAAAAGTTACAACATACACCAGAACCAAATTCTATTTATAAGAGAAAATACCTTTTTGATAAATCAACGTACATATGCTTATTAGTGAGATTGTTACTAAATAGAATGCTGTTACATTGCAATTCAGACGCTTTTGTCAAATTGAATGGTAAATGAACGTCTGCAATCGATCCATATTTGACGTAAGCGAAGAAATTCATTTGCTATATATTGCCTTAAATAAATTTAAAAAACTCAATCACAGAATTGAATAAACAGATTATTTTTTACAAGCAGATTTATGCAAGCCTAAAAAGCACCCCTGAATATTGCACCTGAGTTCACTTTCATGGCTTTTGAATATTTACGAGTTTCTTCGTTTGTAGCTACTTGAGATGAAAAGGAATGAAAAATTATTTTATGTTTGACAAAATTTATTTTTAACTTCGCGTTATAGAAATTTCGAACATTCTTTTGGCATAAGTGTCAAGCGTACTGGATATCGTTTTTAGTTAGTATAAATGATTTTTTTCTTTTTTTCACTTTAAATAAAAAGTAAAATTCGAAAATCGGTACATTCATGCAAAAACACAAATATCTAAGAATATTTCATTTATTGAATCCTTGTTGAAGTTAAACATATACACAGTAACTCCAGGTTTATAATGCAATTTAATTAAGAATATTCCAATATAACTCTTAAGCAAGAGATTTATTTTAGCATAATAAATCAATAGCGAAAATTTACGAAACACGTTAATTTGAGTTAATATTCTAGGATTCCAAAAATATTGACGCTTATTAATATTAAATTTTACGCGGACTATTTGCAATATATTGCGATTTATGTGAGAAGGAGAGAATAAAAGTCATACAAAGAAACAATGAGATGTCGAAAAAAGTAATATCTCAGCTTCGCAGAAACTAAGCAACAACAAAATGCATAAAAAGAATATCTTGGAACACACACCAATTATAAATACTTAGGCGTGGTCTAGATACATTAAATTCATTGCAATAATCGTAACTGAACACATTTATTATAACGATTGCACTGATTTCAATAATATAAGACTGAACACAGAAAAAATAAGATTTGGAGGTAGTATTATTGTGCGAAATCAATAAGAGGAAATATATAAAGCTAATTATGAATTTTGCCGCCAAATGAGTAACTTAAATTTGAACACCTTGGTATGCTTAAAAGTAAATGTAAAACGAACGAGTTTTTTATTATTAACGCCTCAAGATTCAAATGCTAGATCTGTAGGATAAGTACCTGTTTCTTGTTCTTTTTTGCTCACGATATTTCGACGTCCAGTACGAGGTGCCTTTGTTTCCGGTAAGCTATTTCCACGAAGTAATTTGATGATTATGAAGTAAATTACTAAATTCGTTTTAAACTGCTTCATTTTTACTCGCTGGTAAACCTCTCATTCATAACTGTCTTTTTGCTAGCTAACTAATTGTCATGTGGTTGTTTGTGCAGTTGAGTCTGTTTGGGTTCGCTCGACCTACTTACAAACGCCAAACAGAGACGTGCAAAAGTCAATAGCGGAATAGCTGAGCATAAACAACGATAGAGGGACATAAAAGTTATCAATACTTTTAATTTAAAAGTATGTTAACAGAATGCATTAGATAATACATTGAAGGAAGTAAGGAAAAATTAAAATAAAGTTTGAAACACGAAATTCACAGAATCCAGAAGATTGGCCATCAAACAATGAGGAAAACGGTTTCAAATTTGAGCAGCAAAGCATTTCAGCAGTGCTGCATTGATGCTAATACAGGATTTCGGCAGTAAAGCACTTAAATCTTCAATCCTTAAACACATAGAGGATTATAACTAATTCCGTGAAATGACTGTAACCATATGTACATATGGAAAAAAATGTCCCGTTAGTATTTGAAAAGGAAAGAATAAAAGAACAAAAAGTATTGATATATTTAGAGTTTGCATCTAGCTATACCCTTACGAAAAATCGACCATAAATGAGATTGGGAGAAGTGAAACCGCTTCTTGATATGTAACCGCAGCATATTTTCATCGTTAATTTGACACTCAGTTTTATTAAACAGATAGTAACATTTCCCATAAAACAATAATCGAAAAATCGTGTCTAAAAGTAGCAGGGTAATGGAAGGACATACATTTCCTCATAAATTTCTTTATTTTTACTTTTTCCTTCCTTTAGTATACTGCGATCTTTATCTCATTAAAGCTTTTATGTATTTTGGTAATATCTAGGAATAATTTAAGTGAAATCAGAGATGTCATTATAATCTATATCATTTAAAAACTTTATTTTTATCCATTTTTCTAGTAGGAAATTAAACCCGACTACTTGTAAAATATTCTTCTCTCTTTTAAAAAGACAGACATAAGCACAAAATATAAAGGCCTCTTTTATTTCAGTATCTTTATTTCTTTCATTGAGTATCTTCAGATCTCCAATTCTAAATCATTTATAAGTGGATCATTATACCTGGAAAATATAATAATTCAGTTTTATCACTTATCTGCATCAATTATAATCCATCTATAAATACCTCGCCAAATATACACCAATCAAATATCGATCATGAAAATCAAGTAATAATGACGGTAAGCTGAATAATCATATAATTTAATATTAACAAATTCAATTAAAAAGAAACGCATTTAATCATTTACGTGATTTTTCTCGTAATTTGTGTAGAACATCTATTGATAATATTAATAAATTGTGCAAGAATATTAAACAAACTTATTTCATTTGACGTGATATGTTAACCATAAAAAACCGTAAAATGTTGTTTTTAACATTCGTACACTACAGTTTTCGCATGTAGTTTTCATTCTTCGAACGAAAAAAGCTCAAGTTTTTAAAATTTAATAATTACAGCCTTCATATATGACATCGTGTTGCTGTCATTCATGATCTCCTTTTCTGACTCATCATCAAATCGCACAAAATTTCCGCTCACAACATGACACAAAATAGAAAATTGAATAATAAAAATATTATTATCAATTAGAAAATTTTTAAATAAATTGTTTAATTCACCTGTTTTAAATTCATGTAAACATTTAACCATATTATTGAATACACATATATAAACGCATACATAAATATAAACAAACACAAAACAGAATTCAAACTGAATCATACTAGTTGACACCTATATACACAAATCAACCCAAGATGTAAATAAAATTATCTATATATATATATATATATATATATATATATATCCTTATAATGTCCATTGCAGTCGAATATTACAAAGCATGTTTCTCATTAGGAAGAAAAAATAAATTTAATAACAAAGTAGATAATGTCTATTCATTTCGAGAATAATAACATATCTTTACTCTCTGTTACGTTTACAAAAGTTTTTTATCTGAGTATCATCTTTTGTTTCGTCTTGTCCCTCAATTTTGTTCTGTCCTCTTGTTAACAACACAGAGGGCGAATTCAAGGTATGTATGCTCATATTGATTTGAACTTTCTATCGCTCTTACTAATCGTTGAAATATCGTATTTGCAGTTAGTTTTTCTTCTTCAGTTTGGTACTGATCCGATCAACAATTGGTTGAGGCTGACGACCTCTTGTTATATATGTATATTTATAAATTAAAATGTATAAACATTTATATATCTTTATACCAATATGATGTTTAACCAATTGTAAATTTTGTTATCTTATCGATTGATCAATCTTAAATAAATTAAATAATTTATTTGAGGATTATTTGAAAGGCTAACAATGACACATTAGTAAGTGTATAGTTGAAAATTATGTGTAGTGTGTGGCAGGTTCGCCCAGTGGTTAGAGCACCAGATTTTGAAGCAGACGTGCCCAGGTTCGAGCCCAGACCGCGGCAAATTCTGGACAGTACGTGATGAGTTCCCAATAAGAACGAAACCGGTCTACTGGATGAACTGCATTTTCTGCACTACAAAATTCATAGGTTATACTGAAAGTTATGTACATAATAAGTCAGGTGCATATATCAAATTCGCACCCTTGATTTAAAGTAATTGCGTCAATTATGTTTCACAATCTTCAAACTATATTTATGTAAAAAGCTAGAGTTATCCCATGAAAAGCATTTCCGGGTTTCTATAAATTCAAAGTGCGCTCTAGTGTGCCAAGACCAACGGAACATAGACGGTTAAACTAATTCCAGATTTTCCCAACTGATATTTTTCAACGTTGTTTAATTCAGTTGTTCAAATTTTTAACACTTATTTTGCATTGTTTCCAAAGTGATTGCACCCTAATAAACAATATTTTGTTTAAACGAAATTGGAGAAAAAATTCCAAAATGTTGTTTTCACAGAGTTTACATAAAAAGAATTGAAGGAAGCTGAGTGTAAAAGTTTTAACTGGAAGACATTTCGTCTATAATTTGTTTCATAGTACATATTCTGCTCTTATCTCGATACAATAACTAAAATCTAGGCATTTAGAACAGTATTCCCTTGACAGGCATACACCATGAAAGTGGATTTAAAAAAAATATTTCCAATGAATACTGTTGTTTTGCTAAATGCTAAGGATAATCTTCCATTTACATAGTGCTTGTTTAGTGTTAATAATGCAAACAGAGATCAATTAACCGTTATCACAAATGTGCAAGTTTATCATTTCCAATTTTCTCGTCAAATATCAGAGTTGTTTCAGCAGTCTGGCGCACAGGACTTTTAAACTAATTTCTCAGAATGTGCCATAACAAATAAAATTTACTTTTCATATAACTATAACCGAGCATCAATGATCATCTGGTTAATCTTCTTTCTGATATATTGTCTATGCTCCACAGCTTATAATCACCACAGTCAAGCGAAGCCATTACACCAGTTGATTAAAGTGTTTTTTTGTCAATTTTTGTAGTTGTCTGTCACCTCTTGAGTCAGCGACACAATGATTGATTTTTTGGCTGAAGATGTAGTAATACGTATTTATAAAAATTTGTGTAGCTTTCCAAAGTCAGCTGCAGCAAAAACCAATACTTATGTAGCTCTCATGAAAGGTGACCTGACCAGAAATGTCAAAGTTTCAAATTGGACTGGCGACTCATCAGTATTAGGCGATATTACGCCTTTAACCCATTAGATATTTGGGTGAGTAATGATGGAAAAAATCAAAATAGCTTTACTAAGTCAATTTGTTGACGCTTCGGTGCCTAGGTTAGAGCCATGTCCGCGGCAAATCTGGGATAGTACGTAATGAGTTCAAAATACGGACGAAATCGATCTACTGAATGAATTTTCTCTTCTACGTTTAACAATGTACATGATGGACATGTATATGTATCAAGATCGCAACCTTAAATCAAGTTTTTTTAGAACCGCCCACACAACCACAGTACATTAAATTATTTGATTTTATAATCTTTCATTGCAGTACACGTATATTGTAATAAATCATTTATTAACTTATTATAATAGTGCTAAGAAATTTATCTGTAAGAAAAACAGTATTTATTATCCTAATTATCAGGATTTTACAAGTGTTCTTACATATTTGCGACTGTTGCCTACCGCCAGTCAAATAACAAATCGTTTTAACTTCTTGTATGTTAATATAGTCAATATGGTACCACAAGAAGATTGGTTAACGCATTTGTTTTCATTTATATCGCATTCCAATTTACTTTGGTTTCATTCATAACGAAAATTCGATTACCCCAATTGCTAGATAAAAACAATTGCAATCTAAATAAAATTCACCAACGCCTTCAATATTAAGTCATGAGCAAACTTATTTAGCTAGGTGAAGTTGTTGTGAGAATTTATGCCTGTCGGCGTACATTCCAAACGGGTGTGTGCATAGAGGGAATCGTTTCGCATAATGATAAATGGGAACGACTATTAAAGTTTGCTATTTGTGAAGCGAAAACATTGAAATAAACATTTTTGTGTGTTTATATATTTTCCATGCCAAGCTGGGTATAGCCATGTCGTTCAGATTGATCTTAACTCTGTGTATGCCTATTTACGTTTGTAACCGTGAGCGAAGTCTAATCTGGTAAAACTTTCTATTATGGTAATTTTAGCGACGGCTGTGTAAGTAAATTTGCCTATTGTATTGACTGTGCTTTATCGCATGCAAAGGCCTTATGCCTGCTATACGTGATCTGTGCGTCGCTTTTGCAGTTCATTTTCCCCGCGTGATACTAAACGACAGTTGGGATTTTTAAATGGTCTCGTTTCATTGGTTAGTGTCCGCGTCTAGTATGAAATCGCTTAAAGTTTTCCCATCTAGGCCAATTGCTGCTGCGTTCTTGCTTTATCGATGCTTCACAGGCCTCGTGAGTGGATATTGTCTTGATAATGGACCTGTTTAAATCACGGGCTGATTTTGATTATATCTGTATGAAAGCATAATACCCAAACCCGGTGCTTGAAATAGTGTTTTATCTGTTTACAATCCAAATCTTCACCTGCTTTTTGGAATCAGCGTTAACGCCGTGGTTCGAACAAGATGTGCTGCTTGTAAATTGAGTGCGGCTTTTGGTCCTGCATTAAGCAAAATTTAGAAATTCTAGACTGTAAAGCACCAAGTGAGCTTTTACAATTTTTAGTTTAATTTTTTTAGCTAAAAATAAATGGTTGTTGTTTTAGAATATGAAAAATGTAAAAACGTCTAAAACCGCAAGTTCGCACAAAATCTCCCTCAAACACAATATTAAATTTTAATCAGTTATGTGTCATTTTTCGGGTTATGACTCCCAGGTGATAAAAACTAGTCCCAACTCCTCTAATTGGCACAAAATGCACGTGCCACCAATTAGATTGCTTTCTTAGTCAACCGAAACATTTGTGAAATTTTAACGAAAAAGAGATCCAAGATATTTTTCCAGGTGATTTTCACTACGTATGCGCAAGGAATATTACAGCTCTATTATACTATGGCGAAACGCAAGAGGGTAGCGTATAATCTCAAGCACAAAATCACAAAAACCAAACCACAAACGAGTCCTCAATTTGTATAATATTCATTTTAAACCATGGCTTGTTTATTCAGCCGAGGATAAGTTTTCTGCAGCCAAAACCTTCTGCTATGTACTTATACCTTTTAACGAACACCGAAAATTCGCCTGCTTTAGGGTGTGACATTTTCTTCTCTTTGACAGCTAATTTTAATGAAATATGCTCTTTGATTCTCTACTTTGAGAACCAGTCATATCAATCGTCATAATACTCTGAGTAGCTATGACATGTTTATAAATAAACTATGATGCACTGTTCAATTTCAGTATATTTTTCCTTTACATTTACGTTTAGCGGGCTTTGGGTTTATTTAATTTGGATCATAATGTTGACCTAGATTGAAGGGATATGACCATAGATTATATGACAGCATTAGCTAACGTTTATATGTCGTCAACCTATTTTAGTTTCCGAATTTAATCTTCAAACAGATAAAAGTTTTTATCATTTGACAACCGCATATACATGTTTGCGCAAGTCCTTTTAGAAAAGTAACTTCACACCTGCACTTTGAGTTAGATACTCGGACGAAAGATGCGTTTTTTAGACACATGTGGAAAATTAATCAAATAAATACTTTTAAAGTGGCTAATCAAATTATAACTTTGAAGTTCAAGTTAATAAGGTATATAAATTTATATTGTTATTTGTAGGTTTGAAGTTGGTAAGAAAAAGTAATCGTGTCGGAAGAAATATATGCAGAAATCTAAATACCGATGAATGTTCCTGAATTTGCAATATAATGTCCCATATTGAAGGAAGATATTAACTCATAAATTTTTATTATTACAGAGCATAATGACGAATTTAAGAAGTTTTTGTCCATATATAAATCGATTAATTACCTAATGAACGAAACAGAAACTGTAATAAAATATGCTATATGCCGATTTGTTATACAACCTTATCACGCAAAAAAAAGGAATCCAAAATTGAATGGAAGTTAATTATTAAAACTGGTTTGTATTTGAAGAAGAATGTAAAAAAACTTTCATTGATATATATATAATACGAACCCCTACAACACAGTCACGTTTATTAGGTAGCTAGTGTCCCCATCAAGAGGGAATGATCGCTGTATTGTACACATATAGTATCTAATAATTTCCTTCTTGTAATTGTAATCAAGTATATGTGGGAGAAATCTTGTGAACGATTATGAATCGAAGGGGATGAGATTAAACTCTATGTAATTATTGTCACATTAATTAATCGGACCAGAATCAAATAATAAACTGGGATGGGTATAAGCGATTATTACTTTCAATATTAAAGTTTAGAAAGCTTGTATGGGTAATCGCTTAAAACAAAAACCGTAGAATACATAATGAATACTAAATATGTTAAAAAATCACTATATACTACACCAGAAGCAAATGGTATGAAAAGACTTCCAAAAATGGTAGTAGAAAAATGTTGACCAGTCATCCTTAAATTAATGAATAATTAAATTTAAGTAGATAATCAAGCGTCTAAGAATAAGTAAAAATTGGAAGTTTAAGATGTTCATATTAATTTAAATATCTTTTAAATCTTTGATTTGGCTTTGTAATTAAAAAGTCTTATTAACGATTAAGTTCATTATATGCTACCTCTATTACTAACGTTTCAAGAAAACGGAATCCTGTTTACACTTCATGGTTATTTCATTTATTACCTATTCGATCATTATTTTCGTATTAAATTAATTCGTTCGTTATCTTACCTGACATTGTTCTACTGTTACCCATTTTTGTAATACATACTACTTTAACTTCACTTTAAATATAGATGTTTAATTTTTTACAATTTAGGATTTTGTTTATTGTTTTAAATGTTATTTTATTAGAGACAGTTCCCAAATCGCTAGTCACATTCACCGCTTGACAAACTGTTTCCTTTCATCAAACACTTTCCATTGATTCATGAGTTAATGTGTTATGTTTATTAATTGTAAAATAAGTTAATATATAAAGATTCTTATGAACTCCTACCGCGTAGCTTTATTATGGGAAGTACTTTAATGTGCGTAATTAAGTATTTCATTTCTAATATGTACTTATAAAGACTATATGGTTTGCATGCATATAATTTGTGAAATTGATACACATAGAGATTGGTTTACATTGATGGGAATACATCTGGATATAAGAAAATGTGGAAAAGCATTCTCATGCAAATAGTGTGTCAGTTTGTGGGGGAGGGGGTGTATTTGTCTTGCGTTAAATTAAGGAGTAAGGATCAAGAAAAGGACAGGCGGAAGAAAGAATAATCCATGGTATTTAAAGAAAAGAGTATTTTTTTGAGTGTT
Source organism: Eudiplozoon nipponicum (assembly GCA_029291075.1). Classification (NCBI taxonomy): domain Eukaryota; kingdom Metazoa; phylum Platyhelminthes; class Monogenea; order Mazocraeidea; family Diplozoidae; genus Eudiplozoon; species Eudiplozoon nipponicum. The sequence continues at coordinate 130,770 of JAQBSW010000346.1, forward strand.
AGGAAATAATTGCGACCTAAACGAATTATATATTTTGTTAAATAAGCCATCATTAACCGTCGCAAAATTTTTAAAATTGTCACGATTTTGTAATTCCTCGAGTAAAATTTCGGAATTTGAGTCTCATCTAACGGGCCTACTAACGTACGTCGTCATTTGTGGTTCAGCTACATTGCTTTTCGCGTTTATGATACTTGAAAATTAACATAAAAATTAAAGGCTACTTTTATTTTAATATACCACTAAGTTACTAACTAACGGGAATTACTTTTAGTTAACTTCTGCAAAGCTAAATTCTCCTGAGTTAGTTTAATAAAAGTAAATAGTCTCGTGACGGAAGTACATAATAAAACGGAAACACGCATTACAGTAATAGTTTTATTGCGTAAATCGTGCTAGAAATAATTGATGCAAGGCTTCCAGATTTAAGTTAAATTTTACTGGTAAATTAGTCTTATATGACAGTTAAGGATATCGTATATAACATTGGATACACGTGTCTAGCATTAAAACTCGTTAGTTAACTATACCACGTATATGTACTATATATGTTAAATAATCAGATGCAATGCTTACTCTGAATAATTTCACCTTTGTGTAATTTTCGAGCAATTTTGCGTAAGTCATGATTTAACGTTTTTGTGTTAGTAGTATAAAGTATTTGTTCAAAAAATATATATGTGGATGTTATATTTCTTGTACTTAAGAACAGGTCGCAATCACGAGCATTGCTTCAAAGTTTCAACAAAGCACATAAGAATATCGGCTTCACGTCAGAGCACGAGAAAGATGACTGTCTGCCTTTCCTAGATGTACTATTAAAGAAAGAAACTAATGGTAAATTAAACAGAACAATTTACCATAAACCAACAAGGTCTGCACAGTATTTGCATTACAGCATTATCAACAGTTCGTGGTTGCTTTTCAAGAATTGACAGGTTGGTTAGTCAAGATTCTAAAGAAAATGAATATAATAAAGTAATTAACGATTTAATGTCTAATGGCTATCCCAGACAATTAATTGAATCAATTATTAAAAGGGGAGTTAACCAGAAACAGACGTATTATGGGCCAGAAAAGAAAACAGTCTACCTAAACATCCCATTTAAGGGGGATGCAGTTTCCCGAATGGCACAAAAGAAAGTTGAAGCAGCATTGACACGCACATTTAATGCAGCCAAACTACGAGTGTTATTTAGGGTAACACACTTGCCTTTACCAGCAATCAAAGAGAAACAGTCGTTAATGTCGATATCAAATATTATTTACCAATATACATGCGCAAGTTGTCGATCAACTTACGTAGGCCGATCGACCAGACGGTTAATTATTCGAATGAGAGAACATCGCAACTTAAACGCCTGTTTTAAATCAAATGGTGAATACACGTCTGCTATTGCGCAATACATCATCGAAACATCGAACGTATGTTCTCCAGACGTAGCATTCAAAGTAATTACTAAATGTAAAAACAAAACGGAGCTAGCCACATACGAAGCCTTATGGATAAACAAATTGCAGCCGGATTTATGTAAGCAGAAGAAGCACGTACAAGCATTGAGCTTGAACTGGATGTGACGCACGCAATTTGATTGGTTCCTATTTTTCACACTCTCTCTATGTTCACGTATTTCTATCTTGGTTTGCATTCCAATTTATATATAAAGATATGTTCATTAGTAGATATTTGAGAAGACCATGCGAAAGAAAATTTTTCTTATATCTGATAAAATTTCTTTTTTTTTGCACATTAATGAATTTTATTAAAGCTCTGCATTTCAAAAGAATATATATATATATATATATATATATATACATACATATATAACTATATATATATATAAAACTGCGTGTATATAGTTAGGATGTGAAAACAAATTTAATAACAAAGGTTGTGTTTCTGGCGGATAAAGGCTCAATTATTTAGAGAAATCTCAACTAAAAATTATAACCCTTCAGTTGTATACGTTCTGGGTTTTCATTTAATTTCATGAATGAGAACTAGTTTGTTTTTCCGTTTTCCTTTTTTTACTTGTTGGAAGTTAATTGAGTGCTGATTCTTGTGTTTTTGTGTATGTAGGTATCCGTTCACGTGTATGGGCATTTATATATAATATAGTGTATATATATATATATATATATATATATATATATATATATATATATATATATGACTTGAATTTCTTCAATTTGACATTGTTTGTGACGAAAAAATCCTATTTTCGTTTTAAAATCTATTTATTGTTCTCTAATTATTGCGGGTCTATTTGTGTATGCGTTTACCTGTATGTTTGCGTGCGTGTCTGCGTGTGTCTTGTCCATTCCTCCATTTGGCTTTTGGGTGTGCAAATGCGTTCATCCATATGTTATCTTTCTTATTGCCCTGATCTGAATTTTCAATTTATCACCATGGTAACAACAAAGAATGTGCATATATCATTGTGGATTGCTTATAATGCTCTGCAATTTTTATTACGGTAAATTATGACAATGATGTTCTTTTGGTAGCTGCATTTTACTTCAGTTTTTTACTGTCCCATCGAATATGCGTTGACACGGGTCTAATTGATTTTCCGATTCGGGTGGAAGCTAGTGAGTTGTAGCTCGTTTGTGTGATTCATGACCGTTTTATTTAAATATGATGTTAGTTGCACTATTCTGAGTTTAGGCTAAGTGCTCCGTGTTTTATTTTAAGGACTCGTTATAGTTTTAACAGTCTGTCGGACATTGTAGAGTGCAGAACTGGATTCCCTATTGCTAATTTATGCGCAGAAATAGCTCATTTTCCAGACGGTGACAGGCAATTTCCCATCATTTTCTTGGGAAAATATATTTTGGATTTCGTTAATATAATGATTTAGGTATTAATAATATATAAAGTACCTTACGTGTGTAAATGTGTAAACTAAAAAGAATTTGATTCTTAGTTTCCTACCTCATGTTTGACTTTTCTTTAAATTTCTAATATTAAAATTCGCCCCAGTGATTCGATTTAATCGCTGTGAAATTATTCACACCGGTATGTCGCCTCTAAATAGTCAGTTTAGGAAAATATTTTTGATGGTGCCCTCTATAGTTCACGTGTATGATATTTTCCGTAATAGCTAAATTTTCCTCAGGTAGCCTAACTCTTTCTCGATTTAATTTTTAGTTAATTGTGATTATTTTGTGAGATCATTGCACACAACTGTTGAAAGATATATATTTCTCAGTGAAATTTGGTGTTTTCTGTTATGCCAGTGTCCAATTACCATTTTTTATCGTATGAACTGAATGTCAGAGTGGGGAAATATTTTGAGTTTTCCTACCCCGAGAGTGAATTTGAGGTCTCGAATCCTATTAATCGCTTGCTTCACGATTTGGGTGGGGAGTGTAGCGTCTGGAAAGAACAGGAGTTTTTCATCATCTGCATAACTATTGTAAATAACGTCCTGCCAATTCCGCTCTTCAGGATAGTTTGTTCAAGATATTGCATGTACACGTTTACCAGGAGGGGTACAATAAATAACTGCATGAATTGTCCAGAATTTTCCGTGGACATAGCTCGAACCTGGGCACATCTGCTTCCTAGGCTGTTGCTGTATCCACTGAGACATCCTGCTACATGCTACATAAAATTTGCCATTATATACTAAATAATATTTCTTGATTAGCCTTCCTTCCGGTGTAGTCTATATGGTAAATAATTAGACGTAAAGTTACAAATAACTATCAAAAAATATACCATCATTGAACAAAAATTACGCAACCAGGGGACGTGATGCTGAATAGAACATCTATATGATAAAGTAAACATTGGTTGTGCTAGGTGTGATAACAATTTTTTTAAAAATCAAAATTGTAATTTGGATATAAGCCCCTAGTTAGAATATATATATATATATATATATATATATATATATATATATATATATATATATATATATGTTTCTTAATATAAATTAAGTATTTTATGATGTAGAATGGAGAATTCATCCATAAGGCCGGTTTCATCCTTATTTAGAACTCCTCACTTACCGTCCCGAATTAGGTCTAAATCGTTTCCAAATAGGCTCTACTTAAACAAGTAAGATTAGTTAATATATATCTCACGCGAAACCGATTTTCTGAGTAAATTACCTTTTCTATTTTATGCAATTTATAGTTTATGCTGACAAATTTAAGCATATAATGGGACTGGTGCTATTATGCATACTAAAACCTTAATTTAAATATCTGTTATCACCGCCCATATAACCAACACTTGCTTAATTTTTTAAATGTATTTTCTCTTGTAAATAAAAATCGTTCTGTATAATATTTGAAGTCAAGGAACATTATAGTATATATATTAAGGATATTAAGTAGGCTTATCTAGTCAAGGTAAATTATGTACATTTTCTAGTGGGTTTTCCTTATAACTGGGCTCATGTTAGTAATAAAATTAATGCTGAGACAGGAGTTCGATTTTGAGATTAGGACTCACGTGATTCCGAATAAAAAAATTCTTAATTTCATCGTAGAACTCAGTATTTCCGGATATTATTTTGGAAACCCTAATCTGGTCAAAATTTCTCTCATTTTTCATTTGTTGAATAATTAATATTATACACTGATTTCATCATATTATCTGTATGCATATATAACTAAACATAGATATAATTGAATCATACATTGGCATTACATTTTGTCTGACATTTATTGTTGGGTAGTGTATCGTACACGCAAATAAGAGACGAATTTGGACATATTAAGACCTTCATTGTTGAAATTCGAATAAAATATATAAGGTTGTATAGTAAGAAAAGCTGTATGCAATCATTGGCCGCTATATATTAAATATAAATAATTGTAGGCCGCTGAGTTAAATTATCGCAAAATCGATATTCCCCGCGGTAATTCAAGCAACAATTTACAGGAACCTGATGACATCGAATCAGTTCATTTCGATAAACTGCATTTTCCTTCAACTGCAATATATATATATATATATATATATATATATATATATATATATATATATATATATATATACGAATTTTGTCCATATTTCGACCTCTTTAAATACTGCACGGAATTTTCCGCGAACGAGACCAAAACCATAGTATAGTCGCTTTGGAGACTGAGACACTTTCTACAACACCACCCGTACTGCATACCACACACAATTTAGTCATATACCAACTTACGATTCTCGCTGACTCTTTGTTAAGTGAACCCACTTGGAATTTATTAGGGCTTTATGCTCTAACAGACAAATTTCGATCTTCATTAAGACCTAAGAAAGGGGAATAGAATTGAAGATTTATACAATGAAACAACCAATGTTTGCGTCGATGGTGCAAAACAATTTTTTAAATCAGGTTTCTTAGATTTATTTTAAAACCAAGCCATATATATATATATTTATTTATTTATTTATTTATTTATTTGTCAATCCGAAAAAAACGTATAAAGTATGAATGGTAGTTCATTCAGCAGACCCATTTCGTCCTTATTGGGATCTGATGAGGTACGGACAGAGAATTACCTCGGCCAGGACACGAACACGGAACGTTTCTATCGTTGTATTAAATTGTATGCACTGTAGTTCCCGTGACGCATACTGCATGGAATTTGGAATCATATACCAACTTACCATTCTGCTTGCTATCTGAAGAAATGACTATTGTATGTTAAAACTACATATAGTCAAACATTTGCCGTTAGAATTCATTTGAATGTAACTTCTCCATGTAGCATAATGACTTCTGTATGATGACTGGTCGCGGAAGCCAAGTCATAAATTCCGGCCTTGAAAGTAATTTACAATTAAAAGAAAGGCTAATCAGAAAATTCAGTTGGTATATGGCTTGAAATTGCGTGTAGTTTGTGGAAGGTGTATCGCAGTATATGCAGTCTCAAACTGCGAAGTAAATGTGCTCCGGTTCGTGACTCGTCCGCGGAAATGCTGGACAGTACACGATATGTTTCCAGTCAAATCGAAAACAATTTACTGCATGAATTGCTTTTGTTATCTGCCGCATTAATTAGTTTTTCTTGTTCTATAAAATTTGCATTTAACTTGGTACATGTTAATGGCACTGCGAAATGTCAGTGTACTCTTAAAGTAGAATATTTTAACGACAACAGGTGATCTGCCTCTTTTATGTAAACTCAAATTCTTCTTTTTTTACTGCATAATTTAAATAGCTACGCTATTACCAATTATTACACCAATGCCGGTTCTTTGCGTAAAATTCTACAGATATTACTCTATAAAAGTAGCGCTGTCAGGATAACTTCGAAAAATAACAAATTGCGGTCAAAGAATATCAGGTACGACGTTTCGTCTGCCGTTGCATTCGATATAACATTTTTATCCTTAATTTTATCAAATTAAATCAACTTCTAAATTAATTAAGAGAGCGGCTGTTTCTGTGTCGTCTCCATTGAAATATCGTGCATTAGGTTTATTTATTGTAAAAATAAAGACTAACAATTTAGTTCTTCTTAATATGGCTTCATCTTGTACAATTATATGCAAATGTACCATCTTTTAATTATATAGTTGTTGGACAAATTTGAAATTGCTTACTGAGCGCAGTGTTCAAGCTTACTGATGTTGGCACAGTATGCTTATAAGAAGTCCATCAATTGGAATGCATTTCGTATTCCTGCTGACTTTGCCCCCAACTTAGTTCAATACGTAAAAACGCGTTAATTAGTACGACAGAACAAAATAAATAAATGACATTTGGCTAGTTTAATTACAATTATGCAATCACCAGAGCCAAACGCTTTTGTTATGTATATATATATATATATATATATATACAAATTCACACCTCACTGCTGGTGTGAATATTTTATTTGTCAAGCTTTAAAGCAATACAACCAGTAAGACTAAAAAAATGGCTGTTGGCTCTTTGTTAGGGAATAAAGGAAAAACAAATAATTAGCCGACAATAACGAATTTAATTTTTCAATATGAAACGACAAATATTTTAGTTTATTCAATATTTTATGTTTCGTTCATTATCAATCCATCATTAACCTCGACATATTCCATTATACCCGGGTAGCTATTACCGATGGCAGGAATTTTAATATCATGCGAATTAATGTCGGTATCAGAAGAAGGTTAGCTCACTGATTACAGTTTTTTTCTTTTCAGCTGCAGCAAATGACACGTTTTGACCTGACATCATCAGCCTGAATATTACCTATAATTATACAATCTAACCTCAAATGTAAAAGCCTTTATGTCATTGAAACCAAAACCAGTGTGTGCTCAAACTTATCACGATAGAGAACAAGTTTTTTCACAGTTAAATAATCTGTACCCATTCCAATTAAAAGTTAATAAAAAACTACGACTTGTTCAAAACTGCATTATTATAAGTATTGAATCGTTACAAGAAAAAGCGTATAGTGCTTAACTGAAAACAAATAAGGTTCAATAGTTACAATAATATAAGTTTAAGCTGCCACTGTGCACTTTGAAAGCCAGTGTTTTTTTAGAATTTTAGCCAAAATAATCACTCACTCATGCGACATACAATAAACAGGCGGTCTCTTATTTATTAAGAGGTTAATGTACAAAAAATTATGTCACAAATTATGAGATAAATTTATTAAGAGTGCAGTTTTTTACTGTAAATTTTAAAAGAGCAATTTGTTTAATTAAAACGCATATTTTCTTCTCTGTACCCAAGAAAATAAAAGAGGTATACTATATATAACCGCTTCTAAGAATGTGCATATTTCCAAATATACGCTTGCGCTTGTTTGCATTATTTAATACGCATTTCACGAGTTTGGTTTTGCATATGGTTTTTTTATCGGTGCTCTACAATGCAAGCAAGCGACCTGAAGTTATCACTTCATATCTCTTCTCACATTATATTAAACCATGCATGAATTTTAAGATAAGCATTTTCAAAATCAACTCGTACACGAATTAAAGATAAGATTTGCCTAAAACAAGTCTTCAAAAAAAGCGTTATATGACAACGATTAATTGCTTCAAATTTCCATATTATCACCGAGTGCTAATTGATTTATTTTCTTTTAAAACTTAACATATGTAAAAGTGGGATGCATTTTGCAGTTTATAACTCGTATCTGTCTACTTTATATTCTAGCAGCAACGACATCTTGGTTTTTTAGGAAATTCGTCGAAAAAAGAATTGTGCTTCTTATATCCACATTACATGCAAATAAGGCAGGTTCGGAAGGTTCATAAAAATTAATATTTCGCCGTTAAAAAAAACATTGTTACTATACTTGGGCTGATATTGTTCTTCCTTGGACAGAAATAATGTACTTTCTTTTAAGCGGCTCTAAATTTAGTTGATTTAGATCCTTCGATAAAATGTGTTTAATAAATTATTATTTTCATATATTATCACTATTGACGATCTTGTGTGCTTGTTACTTCATTTCGCACAATGCGAACCATTTATCCACATTTTAATTGTTTTAAAATGCAATTACACTTCAAATGACACTTTCTCTGCAAAGTTTAAAACTATTTAGAGCAGACCTAAAATTGATAAATCAATGAATCATTATTTTTTAAGCAAACCTAAAAAGAGCTATCGGTCAATTCTTGTTAGAAATAATAATCTCAGAGAAAAATGATACTTGGGCCGATGCTACAGTACCACACAATGCCAAAACCACGTTTTCATATTATTAATTTAATCATATTCCAGGCTTCAAATATATCGCAACTTTCCAAATATTATGGCAAACGACCTGCAGTATTAAATTAATAATTTTTTTTTCGCTGGTATTAGTTAAACATTGCATAAGCTGACAAATGTTATTCATCATAAAGACCGGGTTCTCGTCGATGGAATCTCATCTCGTATTTAAAAAATACCGCGAAATAGATCAGATTTCTTTGAAATTGTGTCAGTCTTGTTATTCTTCTCCAATGCCACCACATTCACGAATTGCATGCGATTTATATATAGGTAGAGGTGTATATATATATATATATATATATATATATATATATATATGTGTGTGTGTGTGTGTGTATGGCTATATTGACTTCAGATGTATCCTATTTGGCTTTTGCATTTGACCTAAAACATCAATTAGTCATGTTTCATATGTCATTATAAGGGAGACATTATTTCATCTAGGGAATAGATTTATATTTTTTAAAAAACGTCATTATTTGTTTATATACCCATTCATGGATAATAAACAAGACTTTATAAGACTGTAAAGGTACGTCATCGAATAGAACGGTTTGGTCCGTATTGGATACTCATCAAAATGTGTCAAAATCGTCATGGTTTGGATGTTTCAGCTGAGTCTTATATTCAGAGCCTTAAAACTCATTTAAAAAGTCGACAGTGCTGCGTACTTTCAGTCAGAAATCACCATCACTTTTAATCAAACATTTATGTAGATTAGAACTATTTGTTATTACTTACGATTTAAGAAATCAAACTATGCGAAATGCGCCGCTTGAATAATGCACGGGATGAGATGTGAGACAGCGCCAAATTCTACCAGTGAAAATTCAATCCGCGGCAATTCTGTCAACAAATGAAATTTTACCTCTAAAGACAAAATATGCCTAATTGATGAATTTTTATGATTTAACGAAAAGTTGTTGCCCGGTAGACGATAACAAGTACTTTACTGAAGGTAGTGATGTTCGTTATAAATATCTTACCTTTTCTGTACATATATTCGTCAGTATAATCTAGGTATTGTATAGTGTAGAAAAGGAAATTCATCCAGTGAACCAGTTTCACCTTTTTTGAAGCTCAACGTATACTGTGCAGAATTTGCTGAGAACAGAGCTCAAAGTTTATGTTTGAGTGCATGAATTCGTATATGTAACCGTTCAAATGCTATCACATAATATTAACTCACCTCATATGTCAATTTCTATATGTGGTGTTATAATAATAATTATATAAACAGTAAAAGAGGGGAAGTTTTTTAATGTAAATTTTATCTAAGTATATTTCCTAAGCATCAGCACCCTAAATATTCTATATGAAATCTATTGTAAATTGCAATTAACGTTTACATTCAAAATGCTTATTCACAAAATAATTTTAAAAATTATATTTAAATTTTTTCTCTGAATAAGAAATAAATAGCTTTTTATCTAAAAATTTGCTCGCAGCATCCTTATGTTTGATGAATTATTAAACGTTTACTTTATGCCGGCTGGTGGTAATGAGCGAGTAAGGGTGCATATATATTAGATCCTAAAGCTAAATTATTTTGAATTATTTTCTATCATCTATTAATGAAATTCGTTGTAGTTGGACGTTTTTTTCGCTCTTTATTACAAGCTTAACCGTCTTTCTTGATGTTAAGTTATCTGTCATTTTACATATTTCCAAAACATACCAAAAGGTCTCCTCTAATAAGAACGCAAGGCCTTTAAATTTATAGTTGAATAGCTGGTGATGCTGATCCAAGTTATGCCCGGGTATGGCTAGACACAAGAATAGATTTCAAATACAAAAAGTAATTATTACCAAATATGAATTCAAAAACTCGTTTAATCTTCTAAATTATCAAATTCCATCCATTTTACCTTAAAATTAAGGTTAGATGAGAGAGCATGCTTCCCCACTTCGAGAATATCGCGATAAATATGCGTCATCATCATAAAGCTGGCAAACTTGATTTAAATAAAAGTTACCACCACACGCGCAAGCAACGATTGTCTCAGTTTTATTACCTATATATATATATATATATATATATATATATATATATATATATATATATATATATATATATATATATATATATATATATATATATATATATATATATATATATGTATATGACTAAAGTGGCAAAATGTTAATGCTTGTGACTTAATAGAAATTGTGCAGGAAACATTTCCAGTCAAGTACAAAGAACGCGACAATGCTTGAGGTGAGAGACGCCGATTGTATTTGATTTCCATATATATGCATTGCGGTTTGATCCTCGCTATTCAATTTGCCGTCGAACTATGGTGAAGTTCATGGAAGGTCCAAGCGTGGGTGTGTGAGACTGGGCTGGTAGTTCTGGGCTATATTGTTCGACGACTGATTCATGTAATTGTTACCACCACCCGCGCAATCAATGATTGTTAAATTAGTCTCATGGTATTACTCAAAGTAAATGAAACAAAGTTATATATATATATATATATATATATATATATATATATATAATGTACAGCATAATACTTAAATCAAAATTACCGAAACGTTTCGTAATTTTCTGAATTACACTTAATTAATGTTGCCACATATTGCTAGTTTTCGTTAATTTCCATAGCAAAACCGTTAATGGAAATAATGTTAAGCCAAAAAATATATCACTTTACGTTTTAAATCTGGTATTCGCATAAAGAAGAAAAATACATTTGTTTAGTGAATGACGAATGCATTGTATTTGAATATATCGATTTCTATGAATTTATGATTTATTTAAAATTTTGATGTGTTTTTGCTAATTTTTGGACTGCAATAGAGTAAAAATATTCTATAATTTCTTTGTTGGTATATTTATTTCCCTTTTTTAATTTGTGCTATCCCACCCGCTTTACGTCTGATTATTTAAATTATTTGGTAAATTGTTTACTTACTAAGGCAATTGAAACAGAACCTGGTGGCATTTTATCGCCGAAGAATAAAATTATTACGTCGATCTGGTTAAGCTAAAAAAGAACTTCTCGCCGAAAAAATCTTTTTTAACACAGACAGAACAACAGTTTGCCCGTAACTAGACGCATGATTCTGACAGTTACTCTCACATAAATCCCGAAGTTCGCTTCTAGTGCACCGTTAAATCTCACAGTCAATTGGGAGGTAACACATGATATGCATGAATGGGGTGTTTTCTGTCGACATTATATTAAAATATTCTGCATTTGCAACCTTGAGCAGAAGTTATTTTTAATCCTTCGTATATGAAAAAAGAGGAAATCTGAATAAAAACATGTTTTACCAGGCTAGGAATAGGTGGCCGCGTATCAAGTTACAGCCAACGCGCTGCTTCGTGTATTTTGCAAAATTCATACAACAGTGAAGCGACAGTAGTCAACTGGTGATGCGGAGCTGTCTGCACGGCTAGTGACATGATCTTAATTTTTAAATATATTCATGTGTCATTTCTTATCATGTTTCCTTTATCTAGCACATTTTCTGTACTTCCGGTACAATATTTAAGCTACATGGACATGATTAAATTTTGCACTACGATTTGTCAATAACAGATTTTGCTTAAAGCGGAACAATATTTTTTTTAAATTTTATGTATAAAAGATACAAAAAATGCGCTCCTTTAATTCGGATGACAGGCGAGTTTACACGGACCAGTGAAATATCCATTAGCATGCAATAAAAAGAAGAAAAATTCTAAAAACTTGTATTTGCCTAGAAGATGCACCCGTTATAAATTAGCATTATCTAGTTTGCGCAAAAGTTGAGAAACTTTCTCTTTTAGTTGGATAAAACGAAACGTGTTAATTATTACTGTGACAGAGTTGTAGTCAACAGCAGTTATTACTCTATCCATATTTTCATATTCAATACCTGTAATTATCAATAAGCAAAATCGTTTTTTAATAAGTTTTCATCGCCTATTGATGAAATGTTGTTTATTCAGGTATTTCCTCAGTCGAATTTTCATGCAAAAATTGTTGCCAGTGTATTCAGGCGAAGTTTTTTTTATTGGTAGCATCGCTGTGCAGTTTTATTTTTGCCGAGTGGCTGAGTATGGCTAATTACAAGGAATATTTGCTGAATGTGGTAATTCGTGGGCAGTCAAATTAAATATTCACGATAATTATTCACATTTCGGCTTCAGTTTTGTTATTGTGTATAAAGGGCTAAGGATATCATTAAAAAATTTTGCGAGTTTGTTGAAAGTCATCTGGAGAAACACGTTGAGCATAATTAGTGCCCATTTAAAGATGCAACAACGCGTTTGATGTTTGCTGCAGCCATACGTTTGTTTAAATACGTTCAATTTGTGTATCTCTGAAAGTTTTATTAGTCTACTTTTATGTATAGCCTATACGTGTACAGCACACATGTATTTAAATTTGTAAAATACGATTTATTTAGAAAAACACTGATATTAATCAAATTGATGATTAGCTGTGTTAAATTTAATGCTAACCTTTACAATATGAAAATTTGCTTTAGTAATTCAGGTTAAACAGCAACCAGATAAAGAGGCTGATCTGTTGCCAATACACAGAATTTGACGTAGAAATTTTTAGTATATTTTATGTATGAATAGGAGCTTGACATAAAATTCACTTCAATTAACCTCTGGTAGATATTTTCCAAATGTGAAGTTTGCGCCGGTTAGTTAAGCTCCGCGTTGATCTCGTATTCAGTGCAGATATTTCGGTGACGGTTTACTCGGGTTCTTTAAAATAAGTTTAACCTTTACGATATAGAAATCCACTTGTTGTAGTGAAAAATATTGTCCTGTGGACGAAGATTTTTCGTATATTGAGAGCGTGAAATCAATGTTTGTTAATCAATATCTTCGAATATATTGAGTTTTAAAGTAGGATATAATGATATTTTTCTTCATCTGGCGAGTAAATTTGATTTAGGATCAGATTCTACTGCGTATATGGAATTTAATCTGAGTACCCTAGTTAACTGGTTACTGACGTTATATTATTCACATAACTTTCGGGAAGTATGCTCAGTTCGTTTTCATTTTTTAGGCTATCTCTCTCTACGATTTAAAAGTATAAATTGACCAGCTAAAGTAAAACGCAATAGTGAACCTTTAAATGACGAACTTTAAATGTATATATTAGCTTATTTCACATTGGTAGATTTTAATTAATTATAACTTATGATTTTCCTAAATTTTATCTTCAATAAGGTGGCATAAAATAGCCATAACTTGTAACTTGTGATATTTTGGAAAATTCTTATGAGACTTTAGCCTCAAATTCTGTTTTCTCTAATAACTGGTTGATTTTGCTTCGTTCGCTAGTAAAAGGAACGTTGAGCGTGTTAGGTTTCGTTAATGTATATGGTTATTGGTATTTTTAACGGAAATTTACGAAAATGTGTTGGTAAAGTTGACAATTCACATTAAAAGCCTTCCAGATAAGTTCCTAACGCATTCCCAGCTTTGAGTTTGGCTTTGCCTAGACTTTCGTGGTTCATTCCGAACAGCTTTGTATTTATTTTTTTAAAGATTTTAAATCTGTTTTCAAATTATAACGTGCATCACATTTTCTTTCATTTAAATAAATGTAATATTCCTTCCGATAACAATGAATAACATGAGTAAAAATAAATTTATAATTTATCGGTATCGCGCAGTATAAAAATGTTTGATAAGCGAAATCGGTGATTTGTAGACGTCTCCACTTTTAATTCTGCACAATTTTGTTCGCATTTCTCTTCTCCCCAATCTCAAAATGACACACTTAAAGAGATGATGAATATGGTAGATGTTGATTATAACCCTGAGCCAAATGCTTTATTGTAGCAAATTAAAAATAAGATAAAAAAATTGACCATTCTTTCAATCTAAGTTGCGTTTTAACGTCAGCACATATTCTGTGCAAACATTAAATGAAATCAGGCAACACTGAGCGAAAGCCACAACGATGACTTGATTAGAAATTGATATAAGTCGCGCACTATGATCTAGAATTAAGTATCATAAAAGTTTTACAAAACTGGGTGAGCCCGACTATTCGACGCATTATTGGTTTCAAACCTCATTTTTTCACAGATTCTTCTCAAGTCTGCCAATATGTAGCAGAAATTTTCCCTAGCTTACGAGATGAAGCCCGATTATCTCGACTTTATTCTCTCGTTCTGTCAAAGATATTCACTAAAAACGATGCACGATTCTCTAATCAACGTTGCGTAATTAGTGAGCATACGTATGCTCCTATTAATTGCAACACAAACGATAATGAAAACGATTGCTAATCCGGCCTAAGCTCTTCACTAAATTAAGCAAAATGTTCAGGTGTGTACTTCGCTTTGTGTGGCATGAATGCTCATGTTGGGTGCTTATGCGACGCCCACAACAAATACATGGCAATAATGAAGAATGGCTAGTGAATAGCTACATGATGCCTAGATTATTGTTTTGTAGCACATATTTTAAAATGTTTGTAAGTCGTTCTGCCACCTGGCGTCTGCTGGCCTGTGGACAATTTCGGGCTCAAATAGATCAAGTAACACTTATCAGAAAGCGAACTATAAATAAACGGCGAATTCGATATAGCAAATTCTAAAAGCCATAATTTGAGCAAAAAATCAAGATATTCTAAAATCAATGTTAATTAACTTAGAAAGTGACAATGCAATATTCATGTAGACGATGATTAGAATCGCTATACACAATTCAATTACAAGTTTATATGGAGCGGAGGGCTCGGTAGAATTAAACAATGTCTTACTGAGGGGTCTGTGGTGATTTATGGAACTTGGCGTCAAAGTCCCACTAACTGCGTCCACATTTCAGGTCTTTGGAATTGCCCTTGTATGAGGTCTATATTATATTTTAATCCATTCAGAACCTGTTGGCATTTTTATGCTGAAGTTTAGATTTCGAGGTTTTCTCTGGTTAAGCATACTAAAAGTGACTACACGAGATAAAAATCACCAAACACAGATGTATCAACAGTCTTCTAGTAACTACACTTGCGCACAATATCAGTTACTATCCAATAAATTCCGTTTTCCGCTTTTACTGCACTGTTAAAACGTATTGTTAAGTAGAAGGTAGCTAAAGTAGAGCAAACTTGCCAAGCGTGAAATGGTTTTATCGGTTGATAAAGGAAAAATCTACAAATGCACCTTCGAGCAGAAGTTACTTATAATCCTTCATAAAAGAAAATGGGAAATCGGAATACAAGATGTTTCAGGGGATAAGTAAACGCATCGATTCGAGATTTTTGTAAAATTTATGCAAAAGTGAAACCTCAGTCTTCAATTTCTGATGAATTGCCATATGTACGAAGGATGACGTGATCTTAAATTGTTATTTTGTTTATGTGTAATTTCTCATCATGTTTCTTCTACCTCGCACAGTTTCTGCACTTCCGGCAAAATATTCTAACTACTTGGAAATTAGTAAAATTTACACTGTGCTTTGCCTACTTTTGCGATTATTTTGAGGTGAACAAAAATTTTCTCATTAATGTATATAATGAATAAAAATGGCTATTATTTAATTTTCGTATAGAGTTTATATTCATAGACATGTGAAATAGTACTTAGCATCATTGAGAGCAGATAACTTCCTGGAAAAATAATTGTGGTTGCTAAGACGAAGCAACGGTTATTAAGTAACTTCAGTAGTTTTTCGATAATTTTTCTATTCTTTATTTTATATTTAAGATAAGGAACACTGTTAATTATTGCTCAAACGGAGTTTCCTTCCACACTATTTCTGTCTTAATTCATATTCTCACATTCGCTGTATCTAATTATAAAAATATTTCTTTATATCTTTTGCACTGTTTATCAATCAAATGTAATGTATTCATGTGCGCACTTAGGAGAATTCAAATACGCATTATTTTCCTGTTTGGTAGCTAATGTGTATCACTGGAAACATCTCTGCAGTGTTTTATTTCCTGTTTAGAGTTTCAAGATTTTGGAGCCAGGGATGAATGGGTTTGGCTAGTTACAATGAAATGTTGCTCAATTTGCTTGTCCATTGTCTGTAAACTTAAATTTTCGCAGAACTATTTTATATTTCGAATTCGCTTTTGTTAATTGATATGATGGCGCGTTGCATATCATTAATGTTCTTTTATGAGTTCGATAAAATTAAATTGAAGAAATGTGTTAAGTAGTATCTGCGCCCCGTTAAAAATTGAAGCAAGGATTTTTAGGTCAGATGTTAGCGACATTTCCATATAAATTTTATCATTTGGTGCTTTCTAGTTAATTATGTTGAACTTTGTTTAAGCACATCCTGTACTGTGCTGTATACAGCCATTAATATAAACTTGTACTTTAGTATTGATTTTAAAAAAAACTCTGAATTTTACCAACATTATTATTAGCTTTTGTTATGTTGTTCGACGACTGGTTAAATGCAATGGAATTCGTGTTTACTTCAAGCTCGCAAACTTGATTTAAAGAATTATTACCACCACTCGCGCAATCAATTATTTTTAAATTGTATTGTCTATATATGTGTGTGTGGCGAATTCCGCAAACAGTTAATGTTCGTGACTGCATAGAAATTGTGCAGCCGACATTTCCAGTCAAGTTCAATTTATACGAGACTGCTAGAGGTGAGAGCCGCATATCTAAATTTGATTTCCATATATATTCAATGCGGTTTGATCCTCGATAGTCAGTTTGCCGTCGTACTCTGATGATGATCATGGAAGGTCGAAACGCGCCAGTGCGTTGCGGCTGGCGGTAGTTTTGTTATGTTGTTCGACGACTGGTTAAATAAAATGGGATTGGTGTTTATTTCAAGCTCGCAAACTTGATTTAAAGAATTATTATTAGCTGTTTTGAATGTAATACTAATCTTTACATTTGTAAAATTTACCTTAGAATTTCAGGTTTTAGCTAGCAGATATTGAGTCTGATTTGTTTTCCCTAGGCCTCAGCCTTATACGTAAACTGAACACAGAAAAGTTCAATTTTCTTTGGCATCTGTGTCAGTCCCTATCCCCGAATTTATGTCTATATCAATAATGTGCTAAGCTAATCTTAAGCATCTATCAGTGTTGGAAATTCGGAATAAAATCTCTTCTCTTAAAGTTTTTACTGCTATAGGCCATGGTGATTTAATTTTAAACTTACTTTTGGATCGTGGCGATGATTTGATTCTTTTTTTGAATCTTTATTGAAAGAATATACCTTGTCTTTTTCATGGAGTGGGTATATCAGTAACCCTATTTTTTTAAATTCCACCATTATTCATGTGACAACCATCGTAGTATAAGTAGGACTCCAGTTATATCCAGGTTATTCCCTTTGATTAACATAAGCCGTTTAAGCGCTTGGTGTAAATCACATACCAAAGAAGAACAAGCTAGCTTCTAGCCAGTAAATATTTATAAAGATAATATTTTTTACTCAAAACAATTAGTTGAACAACGGCGTATATATCGCCCTTAAAATATAGGCGAGTTTCTAAACCTTACTAGTGCATTCCAATCAGTAAATCGCAATGTTCTGTTACTTATTCTGTCGAAAATCGGTATGGTCGCTAACTTTTTAATATTATGCGCGCTATAAATACCAACTTTTCTGGATGCATTAGAGTCAATGGTGAATTAACGCGCAACATTTCTACAAACAGCGGTATCCGTCTCAAATATTCACACTCTCTATTTTATTGAGCTTTTAAAAAAGCCATTATGAACAATATCCATCGATAAATTCAGGCCTTGAAGTTGTCTCCGATGTCAGAATAAACAATCAGGATTATACAAACGATATTTTATTATTATTCGTCAACGAATTATCTGCCCAGGTCAAATTGAATAGACAAGCAGACATTGTTCCGTTTTTTGTATAAATTTTGCACCATCTAAATGTAAGATACGTATGCAAGTTAACCCAACTGTCACTTTAACACTGCTGTTGCAAAGTGATGCTCGGGATATTGGTGACTGGTTTTAATATCTTCGAAGCTGTGTCAATTAAACAGGCAATATGAGTAACGAAGTGAATATGAATATCGCCAAGACAGTTTGTCTTTCTCCAAATTTATATATATTTACAGCGAAACCGAATTATCTCTCTCTGACAGAAATGTCGTGTGTAATATATAGTATATATAATATAATATATAATATATAATAATATAAAATAATAATATTATATAATATATAATATATAATATATAATATTATAGAATAAATTGGTCCTGTAGTGTCAAAGTTCTTAGACGCTAACAGGCCACAAACCACCAGTGTTCTTAAAGCATAGTATATGCGAGTTAAGTATTAAGAATAAACAATACTTAGATCTGCAGACGTTTTTTTTAGATCAGCGATCAAGTGCATTTGTTAGGCAAGCATATAATAGCCCGTCAAATGCGCTCGCGCGGTCTCGTTCTATTTATTCCTTAATATCAATAGACTAGTAGAAGGTTATTATCTCAGCAGGGCGTACGATTGACGTAATAAACAATATAGGCGTCCTATTATCCCACATTCCTCACCAAAATATATAGTGGTTAAAGGGCGTAATACCGGCTCCTACTGATGAGTCGCCAGTAAGCACGAAACGAATGTGCATGAGATTATACTTTCCGTTCATGCTGCCTTTGGTTTATCCTTCTGGTCACAACTGAACTAATTTGTTACTAGGTTCGCAACAACTAATACATACTTGCATATATATTAGTTCTTCGCAACAAACAGTATTTAACTGTAATATATTGAATTGAATGATGTCATGCTTACCGCGAAATGTGATAACTGATATCGATCAAGGCCAGAGTGTATGGATTTCCTGGAGTAACAGGTGTTCGGAAATTGTTGTAATTCTCAATTTGGGTGAACTTTAGCATAAATTTATATCCATCAGGTTGGTATCATGTACCGACTCGGAAACCATAGTGTTAGTATCCAGGTACCTCATCGATTTCAAAAATTGGTATCAGTTACTAACACAATGGCCATAGTGTTAGTATCCTTTTACAGACTCGGTATATATATTATATAGTGTGAGTTAGCATTGAAGTCGTATTGTCGTTGACTTTAGATTATGTTAGCTTCACTATTACAGGTTTACACATTCGTCTAGGAGATTGTACCGTCCTATTATTCCACATTCTTCTACCAAATATATAGTGGTTAAAGGGCGTAATACCGGCTCCTACTGATGAGTCGCCAGTAAGCACGAAACGAATGTGCATGAGATTATACTTTCCGTTCATGCTGCCTTTGGTTTATCCTTCTGGTCACAACTGAACTAATTTGTTACTAGGTTCGCAAAACCTAATACATACTTGTCAATGATCTTGTTCACGGATGCACTATACATTTTAGCAAAATGTATACATATCCCGTTCCGTCGTCAGGGTTTTGGCATGCTTTCGGTTCCTTCTTATTTCTGTAGCTTGCGTTCGTTCTTATCTGTGCAAAAATTTATTTTCTTGCAATAATTTTTGTGTATGTGTTAACAATCTCAAGATTCGTTTGTGTCGGATTTATTTTTCCTAAGCAATACTTCTTGTTAATACGTTGATGAAATTATTATTTATAGCCTGATTATCGTTGATATCGCATGTTCTTCGAATTGTTTTAAAGATACAACGTTCTGTATCTGAATAGAGTTATACAGTTTGATATTTTGACAAGCCCGTCTTTCTGTTTTGGCAAATTAACGTGCTATGATTAACAAAAAATTTTGATGGACCACGGAAATTAACCAAACTAATTGTGACGTAATCCGTATATTTCGCACACATTATATTCTATACGGTTTCCACTTTATCGAAAAAGAATTTAATTCACTATATTTTCAAAAAACTTGATGAAAAAGCGAAATGGCTTTCCACTTTTATTGATTTTGATTAATGGTACAAAACAAGAGGCGGCTTATAAGTTTGCAAACCATTTTTATGTATTTCCATCCACATAAAATTTGATTATAATCAATATTTTAGACCTAGTGTCCATAAACTAGACAATACATTAACGATAAATTACAACCATTAAAGTTAGTAGAAACGCAACTTCGCAATATTTTAAAAGTGTATTTAGAAGCACGTAATTTTGTAACACGAAAACAATATTCCTTTAATAGAAATCAATTTAATCAAACTGCTGAGAACATACGCGGTAGAATGTGTACCAAACCACAAACTGACCAAACAATAAATTTGCGAGTACCTCCAAAGTGGCAAATGACGTTAATGATCTCGACTGGTAAAAAAATAAGCAAAATTTCTCTGATAAATACGGATAACAATATAAGATATTTGAAACAAACACATCACAAATGTTTCATTAAAGAAATAGCAGACGAACTAAAGGAGCTACATATCGATGCCAAGTGAATGTTTTCATATGATTTCACATCACAGTTTGCTAACATCGTAGTAGAATGACTAACCGTTATCCTGTCTAACTTTACTCAAAAAATAATGCAACATATTTAAATTATCGTATATAATACAAACGGTTTAATATTATTATGCATAAATCTGCAAAATATACAAAACGTATTTACAGTTTTAACTGTGAAGCATTAGGAAGTAGTATGGTAGATATCCTAGCTGAACTATATAAGTAATACAATGAGCAAAATAGCTACAAAATGCTACTCTTATGAGCATATTTTAAGTTTGCTGTGCTTATTATCACATGCATTCTTAGAAGCGTGCTAAACTAGCATTTAGCCTGGAAACTAGTCACTGGAGCTGATTAAACGACAAAAGTTGGATTTCATATAGAAGGAGAAAATATTCTACCCTTCCCGTTCATCTAATAAACGTGAAAACAAGTTGGTGATTTAAGCAGAGTAATTCACATTTAAACTTCTTGTACTAGAATATACATCTAGTAAAACCGAAATGTTTGCAGATCATAGCAACTGTACCAAATAAACGATCCTCAACACCGAATTACTTTAAACGGCTCGAAACACAACATTTAGGAAAAAATGAGCTACATTTAAAATATTTGCAAAGAAACGTTTACGCGTCGCCATCTTTAAAAATCAAAATAAGATCACGTCCAGTTCGCACATACAAATAGAAATAGAATGTTAAGCTAAGTGAACCAATTATAGTCAATCTTTCATACCTTAAAACTTGTGCGTGAATTAAATCGAACAACGATCTAGAAGCCTTGTAATGTAAATTACACCATAATCATATATACACAGAGCCTCGAGTCACTGCGTATCAAATAGCAATTTTTATCCTTAACGTACCCCTTCTTAAAGAACGCATCTTTATCTATCTCTGATAGAAAGCAACAAAAAATTGCCACCGGAATTAATTTTAAATTGCAATTCCCACAAAGAAAATCATCAAAATTGATGTGTATTTGTACCAGAGGCACAAATTCCATTTTTCAATTCACTAAAATTGCTTTAAATATCTGAAGCCAGTTATGTAAACAACGAAAATCTGACCTCCATGTGCAAAGGCTGAACCAAAACGGAATTTGTTGGATTATCCCTGTCAACCATTCGAATGGGAAGGCAGCAAATTGAATTAGAAGCTGAAACGTCCAAACGTGCACGATAAGAAATGCAATTAATACAGAAATTTACACTTCGTGTAACCGCAGCTCATACGAAAATCAATGAGAAATGACACAAAATTTATGGAATAACTTTGTACGTGAAATAGGCAAACACGTGAAAGCCTGGATATAATGGAATCTTTCAAAAAAAATACCAATATCACAGACATTACATAGTGGTGCTATTATAATCAGCCTTAACCGCATATCTGCACACATAAACTCACACAAACACGAATGAAAAGAATTAGTTAAGCAAATTACATTCGTCAGATGTTACAAATATAAAATTAAAATTAAATATAGGACAGGTCATCTCATACACAATTAAATAGTATCTAATGGATATTATTGCAACCGAAATTCAATTTTGTAAATTAGCCTTTCCGAAATAAAAAGTTGACCTAATTATCCACGCTAGCGTTAAATTGAAATGTGTTATGGTGTTGAGCCAAAATAAATTTAATTACTATTAACAAAAGTACGAGAAACTATCGAACATATTTATCAAATGAATAAACGCATTATATATATATATATATATATATATATATCCACATATACCATATATATATATATATATATATATATATATATATATGTATATTGTCGTTTTAAATTAAAAATTGCATAAGATAGAAAATGTTGCTCTAGTTTCGGTTAAATTTGGTATTCAACGTAAATGCCAAGATTATGTGACCGGAATTCAAATCCAACAGTATCTATTTCGTAGACAATGCAGCTCATTGTCTATTCCACCGACGGAAGTATTTCAAAAAAGGTTTACTTTTATCTTAACTTGTGCTTCGTTTTCGGTCTTCGCCTAGATTAGTCCTCGCGGTTGTAACTTAAAGAATTTAAGTTGTATATAGCATTTATTCGATGTTTTATTATAAGGCAGCCACCATGCCAAAATCATATTAATTATATATATATATATATATATATATATATATATATATATATATATATATACATATATATATATATATATAATTTATTTATTTATTTATTTAAATTTTTGCGGTAAATGTTATACGCTTTCAAAAAAGCAAGTATTACGCGAATCGTTATAAATTATACATATATATATATATATATATATATATATATATATATATATATATATATATATATATTCATTGTATCCCTTCCTGTGTGCAAAAGCAAAAAGAAATTTTATCAGATATAAGAAAATTTTCTTTCGCATGGGTAACACACTTGCCTTTACCAGCAATCAAAGAGAAACAGCCGTTAATGTCGATATCAAATATTATTTACCAATATACATGCGCAAGTTGTCGATCAACTTACGTAGGCCGATCGACCAGACGGTTAATTACTCGAATGAGAGAACATTGCAACTTAAACGCCTGTTTTAAATCAAATGGTGAATACACGTCTGCTATTGCGCAACACATCATCGAAACATCGCACGTATGTTCTCCAGACGTAGCATTCAAAGTAATTACTAAATGCAAAAACAAAAGGGAGCTAGCCACATACGAAGCCTTATGGATAAACAAATTGCAGCCGGATTTATGTAAGCAGAAGAAGCACGTACAAGCATTGAGCTTGAACTGGATGTGACGCACGCAATTTGATTGGTTTCTATTTTTCACACTCTCTCTATGTTCACATATTTCTATCTTGTTTTGCTTTCCAATTTATATATAAAGATATGTTCATTAGTAGATATTTGAGAAGACAATGCGAAAGAAATATTTCTTATATCTGATAAAATTTCTTTTTGTTTTTGCACACAGGAAGGGTACAATAAATTTTATTAAAGCTCGCATTTCAAAAGAACATATATATATATATATATATATATATATATATATATATATATATATATATATATATATATATATATATATATACGTGTGTCTGTAATATTCTCCTCATGTGAAATTTATAGTGTATTACATGTATTTAAATAGCATAATATATTTCATTGGTTGCTTTCTCTCTTTCATATATACTTATTTACTATATAAATATAACACAGAAATTAATTTTGTTCAAACAGAAATACGGTTCGCATAAAAAATACTCAAATAATAAATATTTATCCCGTCTGTCACCTTGGGTAGCTGCAATATTTGACGTATTTTTATATTCATAGTGGCCCTACCATATAATGTTCGTCTCGGTTCAAAATAAGGACAAGACGGTTCACTAGGATAGATTCAATATTTTAAATATTTATCTTATTATAATGGCAACCAGTTCAATTTCATAACAGTATTCACAATTGAGACTAAATTTGTACAAAAAAAACTCTATAAGTACAGTCAAGTAAACGCAATTCCACATCTAACATTATAGGTCGATTATTGCGTTTTTAATTAAATCTAACTCATTACGAAACAGCATGACAGAGCCTATACTAGTTTCAGCATTAAAACACTGCATTCAAGTCACACTTTTACATGTACGCTAGTAAGATGATAAGTAATTAATTTAAACGAAAGAAAAAATGTTGTTACACATTATTACATAATTAAGATAATGAAGTTATTTATTAACATAACATTAGGGATAATAACAAAATTATATGTCAGATTAAAAACATAGTCTTTAAATTTAAAGATAAAAATTCTCCTTAAGAGGTGCTCATTCAAATTTTATCTAATTATGGCCGTGATAGATATACATTTTAGGGGTAAAAAACATATTTCGTAAACAATTGAATAATTCAAGGAGAACCTCAAGAATAAAACAAATTTAGCATGAACGAAAGATATTATATCATGCACACATTCGCTCCGTGTTTAGTGGCGACTCATTATTAGGCGTCGTTTATACTAACTATACATTTCATCAAGGAATGTAGGACAATTGTACGGTACTGTCTCTTTTACAAATGTGTATACAAGCAGTAAAGGAGTTAACTTCATATAAAGTGTTCGACAATACGCTTCCATTTCAACACACGATATATAACGAAAATCGAATCTGTAAAGTGAACCAACACTCTGGCTGCCAATAAAGTATATGGTACCAACAAACAAATTGAGAATTATAATTACTTCTGTACATTTGTTACCCTAGTTAATCTATACCTGACCCATTAATTGCTTACATATGTCAGTATAAACTAAAAATTGTATAGTGTAGAAGAGGCAGTTCATCCAGTAGACCGGTTTCGTCCTTATTGAGAACTCGTCATGCACTGACCAGAATTTGCCGCGGACAGGGCTCGAACCTGGCCACGTCTGCTTCGGAAACTGGTGCTCCAACCACTGAGCCATCCTGCCGCACACTACACATGATGAGTTCCTAATAAGGTCTACTGGATGAATTATATTTTCTACACTATACAATTCTATGTTTGTATTGACATATGCAAGTAATTATTGGGTCAGGAGCTTCTATAAAAATCGCAACCATGTTTATAATAATTATATAATGTTTGTTGCAAATAAATTATACATAGGAAATTTTGTATTGTGTGTTGCATACTGAGTAACAAATTAGTTCAAAAGGATCAGAAGAATAAATCAAATTCATCATAAAAAGGTATAGTTTAATACACATTTGTAAAGAAGATTGAAGCGTCCAATTTTCCACATTTCTAAACCAAATATATAATAAGTGTAAGGCGTAGTACGGAGTCTTAATAATGATTTTTCAGTAAACATGAAACACATGTGTACCTGAGGCTTTTGTTTTTCCTTATGATACTATTTGCACTAATTTATTACAAGTTGCGCAACATCAAATACAAAAATTCATATATATATATATATATATATATATATATATATATATATATATATATATATATATATATATATATATATATATATATATATTATCCTTAACCAGCAATATAAAACTGATAAATTTAATTGATTGACGTCATGCTTACCGCGAAATGTTGATAATTGATAGCGATCAAAACCATAGTGTACGAATATGCTGGAATAATAGTTGTTCAGGAATAGTTTTTATACTATTTATTAGTGAAATTTCGCATATCCTAAAATCCATTTTGTTGGTACCACGCGCTGATTTTTTAATCATAGTTTAGTTGCCTCGTACCGAATCGGTAATCATTGTGTAGACCTCATGTCACGATTCGGCATTTATAGGGTTGGAACCATTTACGGGCTCTGCATATATTATATTTACTTATAAATTATGATTAAATGTCGCATTTTCGAAGAATATGTATGATGGGAAATCCATTAATTCTCGTGTACACACTCGTATTGATTCACACCTCCTGACCAAACTTACAGCGTTTATAGGACGTAGAACCTGCTCCTGCTGATGTGTCGCCAGCAGACACGAATCGCATTCGCAGATTAGACTAAACTTTCCGTTCAAGCTGACTGTTGTTTATCATATGATGTGTTAGGTGTTGCGCAGCTAGTAACAAATTGGTTCAATTATGATCATAAGGATAAACGAAATGTTGAATGAACGGCAAGTATAACTTCTTCAAATTCGTTTCGCGCTTACTGGCAACTCATCAGTAGGAACCGGTATTACGCCCTTTGCCCATTCCATATTAGGTTGAGAAGGTAAGAAAATATGACGATGCAATCTCCTAGACGAATATGTGTACCTGCAGTAGTCATTCTGTCTTTGGTATACCCTTCGGGCAATAATTGAAATAATATTTTACTAGGTGCGCAACACCTATTACAAAATGTAATATATATTAGATCTCCGCCACAAACAGTATCTATTGTTTATCCTTCTCGCTCTATTTAAACTAATTTGTTTTGAGGTGCGCATTACCTAATACACAATTGCATATATATTACCTCTCCGCAAAAATCGATTAATAATTTGGCCAAGTTCCGGTTTATTTCGAGTCTACTCAACTGTACATAAAATTCTTTTACTTATATACATTCGGGGTGTTCATTCTATTACACGGATGAGAAATTGTCTGATTTTCAGTTTTACTTCGATTTTGTTAGTCGTTTATTTCGGTTTGAATTAAAAATATGTGTTCATACGTATTTGTTTTCGTGTCTTTGTGCTTATGGCTAATATTTTATTGTATTACAAACTATAATTAAGAAAGTTGCGCAAAGTAAATCACTTTCATCACCAATATTGAAATAAAATGCACAGAAATAGAATCGAGAAACGCTTTAATCCGCTGAACCTGCGATGTTATCATGTTAAAAAATAAAACTAATGAACAATTTTAACACGAATGACAACATACGGGAGAAAAAGTCTGATAATTGTTTTCTCTTTCTGCATGGAAATGGTACTTGGACTTTTTAAGGCTCGCATTTAAAAAGAATCTTTAAAAAACAAGGTGAAATACTAACGTTAAAATGCAGAACGCAAGGAGGGTTATTGTAGAAGGAACATTATTACTAGATAACTAACAAACTATGATTTTCCGGGAGATTTTTTGCGCAGTTTATGCATGTCTATACGACGGGTCAAACAAAGCAAGCTTACAAGGTCAAACAGTAATCTTAAACAAATATCTTTCAAGGTTGGCGTATTCCAGAACTGATTAATTAAAAGGATATGAAAGTTTTGCGGACAAGAATTGGGTGTGTACCTTGTGTATGGTATGAGCTAACTCTTCATGCCAGAATGAAATTTCTGGACGACGTGTTGAATGGCAACAGAAAATTCAGGTGTCCGTAAGATAAATCAGATGATTTAGACGAAGTTGAGCGCAAAGTAATAACTGGAATTACGATCTTAATAGACGCAGGTTTATTTGATGAGCCACTACTAAGAAGCTCATTACTTTACTTCACTTTACTGCGGCTGACTCCTTTGGGAGGATAAGCCGGCTCCATAGAAATCCAGGATTATACCTCTCCATGCGGCAGTTAGCAGCCACTCGAACGTCGAACATTCCAACACCTAAATAAATAGGCAGATCAACGACGCTGATCAGACCGTCGCTTGCTTCCGGGACGCCGTAGCATGAACGGTATTTGTGACATTTCATGGTGCCGTCGTCGGGCTCATGTGGTATTTTATAGGAGATCCGATTGCCGGTCGGAAATCCACCACGCCCTGCTGACACCACCGCCATAGCCCCGTTAGCCCATGTACGATCGGCCATCGAGACATGGTTGACACCGTCGTACCACGTTGAGGAGGGGATCATCTATATCAGCAATGTACAGATTCAAAAAACACACAAAATAGGTTGTCCTATGAGGCCAATATTATCAATGGCGAATCCTCCGTTACATACATTGGCACTAGAACCATTGTGTGAACTACAAGATTTATTATTCAATTGCAAATTATTTTGAGTTTATAAACAGAATTCAAGATAAAAATGCTAAATCAAAATTATGGTTGATTTTTGATGGTACATCTATTCTTATACAAATGTTACAATTGATAAAACTGACATTATAGTCCAAGCGGTAGTGCGAAACATATTACCAGCTCCGGTGTCAGGTCACACTCTACGCAAGCTTATCTAATTATCCACGAAAGATATACAGCTTAGTTTTAATTGTAGTATACATAAATAGACTAGAAATCAGGAGCCAAATATCTTCAGTGTTAACTGAAATATCCCTAGGCTATCTTGAGAACAATGCCTTACAGTAAGATGACATATGCCTTGTCCTTAAACACAAGTTGGATTCACGAACATTGCGTCAGAGTGTCATCAAAACGCTTAAGAATATCAGTTTTACGTCTGAACATGAGAAAGATGATTGCATGTCTTTCGTAAATGTACTACTAAAGAAAGGTTTTTATGGTAAATGCAATAGAACTATTTACGATAAACCAACCTGATATGCACAGTGTTTGCATTACAGCACTTTCGTACGTTTTCAATAGTAATTATCAATAGGTCACGGCCGCTTTAAAAAATTGACAAATTGATTAGTCCAGATTCAGAAGGTAACGAAAATACTAAAGCAATTAACGATTTAATGCTTAACGGCTATACTAGACAATTAACTGAGTTAATTATTAAAAGTAGAATTCAAAAGAAAGAGACGTATATCATACCACAAAAAAAGCAATTTTCTTCAACATCCCATCTGAGAGTGATGCAGTTTCACGTGCAGCACAAAGGAACGTTTTTAATAGGTTTCAATACGCGCAATTAATTCTGCTAAATTGTGAGAGTTATTTAGGATAGCTCATTTGTGTTTAACAGCATTTAAAGAGAAAAAAGAGTTAATGTCGACTTCAAAAATAATTTACCAATATACAGGCGCAAGTTTTCGATCAACTTTCGTAGGCCTATAAACCAGATGGTTAATTACTCGAATGAAAGAACATTGCAAATTATACGCTTGTTTTAGATCAAATGATGATTACACGTCTGCAATGACGCAACATATCGTTGAAATGTTACAACTTCTCCAGACGCAGCATTTGAAATAATTGGCAAATGCAAAATGCATACGAGGCTTTATATATAAACAAATTACAGCTGGATTTATGCAAGCAGAAAAAGTATGGTAGTGCATTCAATTTTAACAGGACGTTATGAAAGCAACCGATTGGTTGTTGCCTTACTTCACGTTTAAATTTTATATTTTGTTTGACTTTTCACTATATATATATGTAAACAAAATTCAAGATAAAATTGTAAAAAAAACAAGATTATCGTATCTTTTGATGTTACGTTTTTGTTTACAAATGTTCCAATTGATGAAACCATTGACATTATAACCAAAGAGGTAGAACACGACATATTACCATCGCCGGTGCCAGGTCACACTCTACGCAAGCTGATCTTATTATGCACGAAAGACGTATGGTTTCGTTTTAATGGAAGCATCTTTAAACAGACTGATGGTGTGGCAATGGGAGCCCCTTATCTCCAGTGTTGGGTGAGATTTTTCTAGGCCAAATATAGAACACATCATTAGAGTGTGACATAAGTAAATGTGCTCAATATATACGATACGTGGATGATACATTTCTTGTCACGAACACTGCTTCAAAGTTTTAACATAGCACATAAGAATATCAGCTTCACGTCAGAGCACGAGAAAGATGATTGTCTGCTTTTCTTAGATGTACTATTAAAGAAAGAAACTAATGGTAAATTAAACAGAAAATATTTCCATAAACCAACATGGTCAGCACAGTATTTGTAATGCAGCAGTTTTTTGCCTTTTCAATATAAATTATCAACAGTTCGTGGCTGCTTTTCAAGAATTGAGAAGTTGGTTAGTCAAGATTCAAAAGAAAACATATATAATAAAGCAATTAAAGATTTAATGTCAAAGGGCGTTCCCAAATAATTAATTGAATCAATTATTAAAAGGGGAATTAAACAGAAACAGACGTATTACGGGCCAGAAAAGAAAACATTCTACCTAAACATCCTATTTAAGGAGGATGCAGTTTCCCGAATGGCACAAAATAAATTTGAAGCAGCATTTACAGGCACATTTAATGCAGCTAAACTACGGGTGTTATTTATGGTAGCACACTTGCCTTTACCAGCAATAAAAGAGAAACAGCCGTTAATTTCGATATCAAATATTATTTACAAATATACATGCGCAAGTTGGCGATCAACTTACGTAGGCCGATCGACCGGATGGTTGATTACACGAATGAGAGAACACTGTAACTTAAATGCCTGTTTTAAAGCAAATGGTGAATACAATTCTGCAATTGCGCAACACATCGTCGAAACAACGCACGTGTGTTCTCCAGACATATCATTCAAAATAGTTAGTCATTTTTTTTCTTAATTTTATCAATTACGATAAATTATTCTAGAAAATATATCATTTTTTTAATTTCCACCTGTGATAAACGTTAACGAAAATTCTATTGATCAAAAAATATTTCATTAAATATATTTCCGTACTATTTTACAATTATTACACTAAAGAAACATAAATTGAGAGATAAAAGTATAAAGTCTTTTTTGACGGGTTTGAAATAAATTGCTGTTTTTGTGAATTTAAAAATTATGTTCAATTTAATATGATTTAAGAAAATTTTGGACTGGAGCTTTCATTACATATTTTGGTCGATTTATCTGATATATACCTTTTGCTTTTTGAAATTTTCCTTTATTTCTCTCTAAACGCATGTATGAATGGTTTTTAAAATTGCTATGTTACGCGGCCAAGGTGACATTGTAATACACATAGCATGTTGGGAAATTTTTGTTGCTAATTCTAACATCTTGCGTATTAATGTGGTTAAACATGTAAGAAATAAACAGACTGATAAAATGGAAACTCGCTACAAGATTTACGAGAACAATAGCATCCATCTTGCACATACTTTCACAAAAAATTAAGAAGTTTGCAGTTACTGCGCTTTTAAAAAATAGTGTTAAATGGAAGTTAATTAAAGAAGAGCACACATGCCATGTATGGGTGTCAGGTGTTATTATAAATTACACCCTCGAACAGTAATTTCTTTTAAGTTTTTTAAAGAAACCATCTTGAAGGAGAGATATTTTGAATCAAAGCTATACTTCACCAGCTGTAAATAGGTGGCTCAGGATTATTTTGCAATCAACGAAAATCTTCAATTTTTTTCTTATTCTATACGGAAAATGAAAATCTGCCTGTAATTGTCAACGTAAAAGTTATCTTTAAATTTATCTTAATTTTTATTATTCATCATGTGAATCATATTTACCAGGGTCTGAATTTCCGGTACAATTTTTCATTTCTCACGTATTTCTAAAATTTGCAGTGTGTTTTGTTTGCTATTGTGAGTAATTTATGGAGAGTAGAACTTAGAAAATATATGCGTAAAATGTAGAAAAAAAATTTTTTTTTATATATGAATACAATTATATTTACATTGACGTCTGAAATTATATTTGGCAATATAAAAATAAGAAAAAAATTCTAAACAAATTGTAAGTCACTAGAAGATTTACTGTTTATTAAATAATGTTCGTTGCATCACGCAAAAAAGTCAATATTCTCCAATAATTTAATAAAAATTTAATATCCAATTATTTTTTAAGTGCATTTCCATTCCACACTATTTTCAATGTTATCCATGCTCTTATATTCGATGCCGGCAATTTTGTTCCAGGCTTCATTGGGCTCTTTAGACCCACCTAAAGTATATCATATTAAATATGTCATATATATATATATATATATATATATATATATATATATATATATATATATATATATATATATGTCTTTATATTTCTTATTAATAAGAAAAAACACTTTAATATCAAATTAGATTATGGTCATTTATTTGGAGACTTCTAAACATCACTTTAATATTTCATTTATATACATCCTGGATTTTCATTTTATTATGTGTGTGACAAGTAGTCTGAATTTATAATTTTCAACACCTCCCGTACAATCATTGAGTTTGTAATTTTCTGAATTTTCAATTAAGTACTACTTTCCCTGCTGACTTAGTTTCTGTTCTACAATGTCAATTTGACGTTGTCTATTTGGAAATTGAAGTCATCATATAACACCAATTTATGTGTTGCGTTTCGCTGTGTATCGCAGTGGATAGTCACAGATTCCTAAATATCCGTGCCGTTTTTCGAGCCCCGTCCCTTGGCAAAATGCTGAACAGAACGTGATAATTGGATATTTTAAATGTCAAACATAATTTGAAAAATTATTATTACTAACCACTTGCAATAGATGATTGTTTAATTAAATAAGTATTTAGTTATATATAATTCTGCAAAAGCTGCTAAAATTCTTTTGTTGTTGTTTAGCTTATATTAACAGGCAAATACTGTTAATACGAAACTGAAAGAGTGGATGGCCAACTTTCCTATTATCATTAATTTATATATATATATATATATATATATATATATATATATATATATATATATATATATATATATATATGGTCTCTCTATATATATATATACAAGGAGCTTTTATCCTCGATATTTTTTTGTAATTGTGATATGTTGATGGCTATATAATTTCTAAACGATTCCTTACTTGTGATTGTGGCTGGTTCCATTTAATGGGATACTTAAACATCATTTCAACAAAATCTGTATAAGCAATGACGGATTAATTTTACAGCTTGCAAACATGTATCTAGAGCTGCACAAATGTTGTGTTTGTGAAGGACACCAATTCTCTTTCACACATTTGATTTGTAGGTCTGTTAATGAAATCTGTCTTTCTAATCATCAATGCTTCATATATTCATTTCAGTTTTACCGTTGTTAACCAGCTTTTCATCTCGCTGCGTTGACAACAATACGAGATCAAAACTCGTTTTTCGTGCGGCTGATTGTGGTTTTTTATTTTTGTTGTATTCCTCGTTAAAATAATTGGAAGTAATGTAATTGTTAAATTTGTAAACTTAAATTAAAAATTTCTTTATTCTACCCGTAAAATCAAAACTTGTTTAACCAACGACTTCTTTGATTTGACTTAGTAGCTTGTGTGGTCGTGCATCTGTGTGCGAGAATTTGCACGAGTAGATGTTTTGCTATAAGTAAAGCCTACAATCTTCTCACACGTCTGTAGGTGGATCACGCTTTAACGAGCCTTTCTTGTGTTCACCTTTTCATAATTTACCTCCTTGTTATTTTGTCAATTTTTGCCATATTATGAAGTTCAATGTAATAACTGCACATATAGTCGTTCAGTTGCGAGCGCCAGAAATATGTAATAATAATAATAGCCAGTACTACTAATATGTATAATAACAATAATAATAATAATATTAATAATTGTAACGCATTGCTTTACTTTTGAATGGATTTTCGATTAAGGTAGAACTTCTCTGTATTGATATCATCAGGTGGTATGCTTAAAATAGAGAATTAGACGTGTCACATTTGTTCTTTAAAGCAAGTTTGCGAGGCTGAATTAAACACCAATCCATTTGTAGTTAATCAGTCGTCGATTAAAATAACAAAACTTCCGTCTTCGTAATCCGATAACGATCACGAAAGGTCGAAACGCGCTCGTACACACGAGAGACATTTGTTTTTCTCTGTTGTTCGACGCTAGTTACATACAATTGGATCGGTGATAACTTCAATTTTGCAAACATGATTTAAAGAATAGTTTCCATCAATCGCAAAATCAATTTTACTTTAAGTATAATGTGGTTGTTGGAAAAAGGAAGACAATAATAATAATGACGGGTTAGGTACCGGAATTCAAAGAAGTTACAACATTTTAGAACAAATTCTTCGCTTAAATAAACTTTTAAAGTTACCATGATGTATTAAATAATCAATAATAAAACGACATTTTGCCAAAAATTAAAAGAACTACATTCCATTTTTAGCAATATTTTGTTTCAATAACAAAGAATCAAATGAACAAGTTATTATCCCCATCTAGGCGGCAAATTAAAGCTAACCTGGCGTCCTAATATGAAGCGCCACCATAGAAGCATTAACCGAACAACGATTAAAATCGGTGCTAGTAATTTCAATGCTCGACAAATGATATTTATTTGATAAAATTGAAGCAGCTACTCAAAAGACAGCCATGAATATGACAAATCGATCGGAGCAAACTCTAATAACCTTGTGGAGATTAGAAAACTCATGAAGACACGAAAAAGTAAAGAGCTTGTTCACTGCGGCTCTTTATGCAGATGGTCAGCGCACTGACAGATGGACAAGAAAATCTACTCTGCGAACTAGTTCAACGGAAAAGAAATATGCACTCATTCCAGGTCTCCTTCAGATGCTTAGACGAAGTAAAATGTGATGAACGCATGTTTTACATTTGGAAGAAATTTGCACAGGATTGTGATGGGTTGTTTGCGCAGCCATTCTATTTTTGCCAAAATAGTTTGCTATTCCAAACACAAAATATTTCTTCCGTCATTTTGGTAATAAGTCGATCGACCCTGTAGGCTTTCTTCTACATGATCCACACTTACTGGAAGTTTAGAATAAAGAAGCATAGCTTTCGAATATACATCCTGGATAATTTCACGACCAAAAGTGACAAAGAATCTCGAATTGCCGAAGCTATGAGCTCCAGCATAAGCTGAGAAACAGCCAAATAAACGAATACATTGAACAAATCTACGTTAGTAAAACGTGTTTGAATATCATTATTTTTGCATGTTTACGGTGTGCAAATATCCCTTTTGCATTTTCTATTGGTATTTAGTGACCAATCAAATTGAACGTAATCTTTATGTTCTATAACGCAGTCGGAAATTATCGCTGCATTAATTTATTCAAGATCTAGGCTTAATAACTTTACTTTACTAAATACTCTTGTATAAACTTGAATTTAACAAGAATAGGATAAAACCAGTTATTTCCACTTTAGCTTGCTAGTGCAATGACGATCAGTAAAAAATTAGACGATCTGCAATAGCACCCATGTGTGCATTATCGTTAATATTGTTTTAATAATATTTATTTTATTTTTACTTATGAAATGAATAAAATTTTAAGCACATGTTAATTGCAAATGAAGTAACAATCAGCTAATTTTATGTAGATAAAAAAATTTATATCCGATAAAATGGAAATGTGAAAGGAGACTTCAAAAGCAATAATTGATTTCGAGGTTCATGTTATCGATAATTTAAATCGTGTTTTATATTAAAGTTAACAAAAATCTCGTTGTATTTTACCAGTCGCATCAGATATCCAAACTACAGCCAGTAGCATGTAATGAGATGTTATTTTATTTAATGATCTTCAACAGAGTACGTAGA
The DNA here is from genome assembly GCA_029291075.1 of Eudiplozoon nipponicum. Classification (NCBI taxonomy): domain Eukaryota; kingdom Metazoa; phylum Platyhelminthes; class Monogenea; order Mazocraeidea; family Diplozoidae; genus Eudiplozoon; species Eudiplozoon nipponicum. The sequence goes on from JAQBSW010000346.1 coordinate 166,573, forward strand.
AACGCTAAATATAACGTGGACATTTCTAAAAGAGTTCTTCTTCTGGGGATATAACATGCTAAATAGCCATGATGGGTTGTCATCCGTAATTGATGAACACCCAATAAACTTCATCTCGACGCCATGTTTCTGTTTTTATTTACGGGACCATCATACGGCTCACGAAAATGAATCGCAAAAAATTCAAAACAATTTTGAGACATTCTTTTGAAATGATGTAAATATATATTTTTAGAAAGAAAATTTCCTCGTCAGAAATCTTTAAATACTTTGGTGAGCTGAAATACATGCATTTCACTGGTAATGTGAATTTTTCAATCGGAGGTATCTAATCACAGACGGTTGTTCACATATTATATATTTTCATTCTTACGTACGTGTTATTTACGTTTATTTGTAATGTATGAACAATATTATTGTTGACGAAACTCCGACTAAAAAAATATTTAAAAAAAAAAAATATATATATATATACATATATATATATGAAAACGCAACCTATATTACATGGAATAACATTTATTAATAAATATTATTTCTACCAGTATCTACAGCCATAATTCTGGGTTCGTTAGTATATCTTTCATCAAATCAAAACTGTACATTTTCCTTAAGCAATCTCCTCTTCGTTATGCCAGTCTTTGTTATGCGCAATTTAGACCACTACTTTTGCGCAATTTAGACCACTCCTTTTGCGTAACATCATGTGGTGTGTCATCGCTTTCATTGTAATTGCGTCCGTAATTGATGGGTGTGTCGTATTTTGCGGAATATAGGTTATATTTGAAGGCCTGTCAGTTATGTCTTGGTTCCAGTCCAATTTAATTTATTTTTTAATTACTTTCTGTACGTTTAACCCTGGGTTCAGATTAATAATTACAATAGCTTCAAAAGTCCGAAGCATTTTTTTCCGTTTTTGCCTTGTACAGAACTGAAAAATTGTTACTACTAACAGCATGTGAGTAGTAAATGTTCACAAATTGCTGATGTTTTTGCAGGAGCTGCACCCATCTTTAATAGTTTTTGAGGAAGATGCTGATTTATTCTAGTTATTGTTGGAATTCAATTCGCGTTTATTTTATCGTAACCCTCACTATGGCCGTAATACAGCAGTTAAATGAAAGGAAATATGGCAGAATTGTCGTACAGTCAGCCAGCTGACTGATTGGCTGACTAGTTGATAATTCCATATGTACGTACTAATTGATCGCTCACAAGAATTTCGCCTACATATCTTAGAGCTAATGAATCAATGAATATTTGTAATATGTTTTGACTTGCCAAGATATAATAGGTATAAATTTTAATTGTACTTTACTATTTCAAATTTGTTATAATGGTATTTATTATGAGTACATGTATCAAGCAACTTTTCAATTTTTTTAGCCTAGATTGGCGTAGAAAGGGAAAATTGCGGAGAATCTATTAGTATATTATATGTAAAAATATATATATATATATATATATATATATATATTATATAGTGTGAGTTAGCGTTGAAGTCGCATTGTCGATACGCATATGATGACAACTTCACTATTGCAGGTTTACACATTCGTCTAGGAGATTGTACCGTCCTATTATCCCATAATTCACCCAAATATATAGTGGTTAAAGGGCGTAATACCGGCACCTACTGATGAGTCGCCAGTAAGCACGAAACGAAATTGCATGAGATTATGCTTTCCGTTCATGCTGACTTTGGTTTATCCTTCTGGTCACAACTGAATTAATTTGTTACTAGATCAGCAACACCTAATACATACTCGCATATATATTAATTCTCCGCAACAAACAGTATTTAACTGTTACATATTGAATTGAATGATGCCATGCTTACCGCGAAATGTGATAGCTGATATCGATCAAGGCCAAAGTGTATGGATTTACTGGAGTAACAGGTTTTCAGAAATAGTTGTAATTCTCAATTTCGGTGAATTTTAGGATAAATTGATATCCATCAGGTTGGTATCATGTACGGACTCGGAAACCATAGTGTTAGTACCATGTAACTTGTCGATACAATAATGTTGGTATCAGTTACTAACACAATAGCAATAGTGTTAGTATCCTTTACAGAATCGGTATATATATTATATGGTGTGAGTTAGCGTTGAAGTCGCATTGTCGAAGAATTTATATGATGTTAGCTTCACTATTGCAGGTTTACACATTCGTCTAGGAGATTTTACCGTCCTATTATCCCACATACCTGCTCCTAATGATGAATCGCCAGTAATCACGAAACGAATGTGCATGAGATTATGCTTTCCGTTCATGCGGCCTTTGGTTTATCCTTCTAGTCACAACTGAACTTACTTGTTTCTAGGTTCGCTACACTTAATACATACTTGAATCTATTAGTGAATTTGTATGAATTTCTGGCCTGCATGTTAAAATTTTAATCTTTTTTATTATAACTTTTATTTAATTAGTTATTATAAAAATAGTAGTAGTGAGGCTGTATAAGCCACAAATATTTTACTACTTTCAGTGTCAAAAGTCTCTAAATAAAGTTCTGAACGGGTCTTGTCTTCATCTTTGCGACTGTAGCATTCTTTCTAGTCGGATTGGAAGAATGGGTTATGTTCTGCAGTATGAAGAGTAAAATATCAGTCTGGGTCGCTTTTAGTATGACCGAGCAAGTTAAGCTAGTTCATCAGGCGCCGACTACTGCAATAGGGGCCAATTAAGAAAGTGTGTAAGCAGCTGTGACATTGCTTAATAGCGTCTTTGCATTTGATGTTCACTTCTGCGTGCATTCGAATATCCTCTGTTAAAAGGAGACGACACAAATGTGAGTGTTTCTATTGGCATTGATTATGCGGCGGAAAAGCGAATAAACGTTCGCTAACACTTATTCTTCGGTTTTTTTAATTTCTCAAATTTTATTCAATGTATTCTCATCTAGCGCGATCTAGTTACTAGGTGTAAAAGGCGCATCATTGACGTTTTTTTAAATTTTATATAAATTACGGCTTGGTGCTCTTTATTTAGCTTTACTTTGTGCTATACTGATGACTGTAACGCATTGAAATACGTCGACTATGGAGTTTTTAGTATAATGTAAGATTAATTAAATGAAACAAGATGTGGGTTTATCGTAAGTCCACAGAATTATTTTGAAATTTCAATATTATTTGTTTCGTGAATTTAAGTGCCACCAATGTAAACTTGGCAATTATTTATTTACAGTAGAGTATCAAATTCCGCACATAAACTATAATCGGGACCACAATTCAAGGCGAATCAGCTCAAAGCATTTGTCCTACCAATAACGCACAAAAATCAGCAATTTGCGAACACGTACTACTCAAAGGTCACGCTGTTAGTAGCAACAATTTTTCAGTTCTGTACAAGGCGAAACGGAAAAAATGCTTCTGGTTTTTAAAGCTATTGTAATTAATAAGCTGATCCATTGGTTAAACGTACAGAAAGTAATTCAAAAAGAAATTAAATTGGACTGGCACAAAGACATAACTAACAGGCCTTCAAAAATAGCTTACGTTTATTTAAATCAAGTTTGCGAGCTTGAAGTAAACACCAATCCCATTGTATTTAACCAGTCGTCGAACAACATAGCTTACGTTTCGCAAAATACGACACACCTGACAATCACCAATGCACTTACAATGAAAGCGTTGACACACCACATGAGGTTACGCAAAAGGAGTGGTCTAATTTGCGCAAAAAAAGCAGACATAGCTAAGAGGGGATCGGTTAAGACAAATGTATAGTTTTCGTTAATTATCTGATTTTTCTATGACTGTCTTTTTCGTTAGTGCTAATTCGTTACTTCTTAAATTATTTACTAATTATGACGGGGTGCGTAACTTGTGAAACTAAACTAAATGACAATATCTAAATATAGCATTTATCTTGACATTAGTTATGCCTTTTAATTTTGTGGGGCTATTATGAAAAAAGACTGAATTATTGCCTTTATCGAAGAGTAATCCCCCTCCTCTAGATAAAAATATATAAATATATCTTTGTCTCTGTATGCATCCCGTCGGTGGAAAATTCTGGGCAGTACTTGAAGAGTTCGCGGTACAATTAAAACGAATCCTCCAGATGCCTTCTCCAAATAATGTAGTATAAACTTGTTATTGACATGATAATTATAATCAAAATCTAGTTAGTAGAATTTAAATCAGAATAACATCTCTATTAACATGAACATGTTGCATAATGACAGGTCTGGGATGACAAGTGAAAATCTCTTGTCTCAAGAGATTTATAAATTGGTCCAGCATGTAAAAAATGTCTAATGGAAGCATTAATTTGGTATATTACACCAAATTCCGTGTAGTATGCTGCATGCATTTCAGATCTCGAAGTGTATGCGTCTCGGCTCATGTCCCTTCCAAGGGAAAATCTTGACAATACTTAAGCGTTCCCAATCAGGAAGAAATCTGTCTACCGAATAAATTTCCTTAGTTACCTTATGCAATGGTTAGTTAATATTGGCAGTAGACTTCAAATCCATGTATGGAAAGTGCATATTTCGTTTGATGTTTTACTGAAAACATTTCACTTAATACTTTATCAAATCAAATTTATGCTTAGATTATCGAGGTGGCTCCTAATTGTAAATAGACATTTTGCTCGCAAAGTTTGTTTTATTCTAGTTACATGGATTATAACACTTAAAATTCATTAGCTTATTTATCCTTATAAAAAAATTGTTACTCCTTCTGCCATACAAAAGAAGTAAAATCCGTAAAATATTCAAATTTTACGCATAGATTTGTTTACATTAGAAAAATATTCACAGCACATTTTAAATTATACATAATTAAGTTATCTTATATTTGCATGAAATAGGACAATAATAGCACACCAAATTCAAATATATTTTGTTAGTGTATTCTCAATTTGAGAGTATAACTTGTGGAATATATTTTTAGACTTTTTAATTAAGTTCATTACAACTGCAATTTTTAATGAAATAATTTCAACAAAACAAATGCGCATTACTAAAACATATTATTAATTTACCGATATTTAAACAATTATTTATGACTACTGAAAATATTCCTGACTTGTTAATATATGTTGTTATGACAGCTAAAAAAATGCCAGAAATGACCAAAACAATTCATTAAAAAGAATATGGTTGCGGTATTAATAAATAACACTATTTAGCAGCCGAAATGCACAATGTTGTAGTCTTCGAATCAACAGCCGGAATCAAAGTATAATCGCCTAATACGCAAATGCGTTCTACCTGCTAACTATATATTATACTACAAGTTACCACCTTAGAAGGGAATACATTTTGGATCCCAGCAATTTCGTCTGAACGCAAAAAAGGGTGTTTAATTCAAGCATGTGGCACTTCAACCACTGTGGCGCTGGAATGCATAAAATCGCTCAATAGAGTTACCGTCGCCTAAGCGGCTTTGTAAACCAATGAATCGAATTTATTTGGAATTGTTTACTGTCGGCTGAATGTTAGAAAGCTGTATCCAGGAGCACCCAATTGTATTTGTTTACATCTTCCATCAGACTGCACACTCGTGAGCCATCATCACTGAAACTAGTCAAGAAATCCCGATGGCAATTTCTTGGCTCAATTCAAGAGTACCAGATAGTCATTTTTGCCATAACACTACTGATGCGACACCGGTTAATATACGTAGTTTCTGAATTGCAATTTCGATAGCGAAATTGTATATTTCCAGTATTGGATACATGACCACACTAAGTCGTATTTTGCTTTATCAAAGAAAACAAAAAGACGAGATAATTCTTTAAATCAAGTTTGCGAGATTGAAGTAATCACCAATCCCATTGTATTTAACCAGTCGTCGGATAACATAGAAAAAATTCCACAAGTCGCACGCACTGACGCGTTTCGATCTTCCATAATCATCATCAGAGTACGACGGCAAACTGACTAGCGTGGATCAAACCGCACTGAATTTATATGTAAATCAATGTTAGATAGTCAGTTTGCCGTCGTACTCTGATGATGATCATGGAAGGTCGAAACGCGTCAGTGCGTTGCAGCTGGCGGTAGTTTTGTTATGTTGTTCGACGACTGGTTAAATACAATGGGATTGGTGTTTACCTCAAGCTCGTAAACTTGATTTAAAGAATTGTTACCACCACTCGCGCAATTAATTATTGTAAAAGACGAGATAAATTTGGGCAAAACTGGCAACTACCAATTTAAGATGTGAAGCCTTGACCGTTCAGCTATATTAACATGACCTCTTTCGCAAACCATCGTGTAGACAACATAGATCGCTGTGTGTAAACGTGAACGCATACATGAAAAAGAAACCAACTGGTTAGGATTCTATTTAAAAAGGTACGTTGCTAATAAACAAGCAGCTTAGTATAAACTTAGTTTAAACTTTAATATGCTTGCGTTTAACCAAACATTTAATGTAAATATTTATGATGAAATTGGACAAAATCAAACAATAGAATACTTCCCAAAACACATAAAGCTATGGGGTAGTTATGTTCTACCCAGGAAAACGTGCTTTATCAAAATAATGAGATTAATGCTGACAAAACGGTAATTTAACGCATTCAAACGTTTCAGGCAGGTGTATCCTAGAAAATCAGACATGAGTTAGACGCATATGTTACAATATATTATTGTAACTTAATAATAAATTTAAAAGTTTTCCATAGGAAGTTATAAAATTTTTGAGACTAAACAGTAATTTGGACTAATTATATATATAGAAAAAAGAATCGTAATCCGTGAAATAAGTTTTATATTCATTAATAGTCCTTCGTGGAATAGGGTAATCACGAAAGACTATTAATGCATATATATTTCATTCCATGAATTGCGGTTTTTTCTCATATTTCAAAAAATAGTGAAATTTATAACGTTAATTTTATTAAAGCAACGTGGTTTCTCCATTCCACGAAAGACTATTAATACATATATATTTTATTCTATGGGTTACGGTTATTTTTCTCATAATTAAAAAAATGTGAAACATTTAACGATATATATATGTATATATCCACACTTTACCTGATTTTTCCAGTGGACGTTTGCCTCCGCTGTCTACCTGATTTTTTCCATAAGATGTTTGCATCCGCTGTCTACCCGATTTTTCCAATGATGTTGGCATCCGTTGTCTACCTGATTTTTTCACAAGATGTTTGTATCCGTTTCCATGAAAACATCTCAGAGTGCAACTCGAGAAAAAGGTAAATAATCTATTCCTTGGCGTGAAACCTGTTTCTTTTAAAATTTATTCAAGTACCGTGTTGTTGAAAATAATTGAATGATAATAAGCTAAATGCTCGAGTATTCGATTGAAGCACACAGCTATTCGAATTTTTAATTATCATTGACCAAAAATGACATGCCAATGATTATGTAGTTGGATAGCATTAACTCATCTATGGTATATTGAAACTTCTTAAGCAATATATTCTCATCTTTATTTGCACCTATTTATCAATTTGCTTATGTTTTTGTCTCTCATGGCAAATCCGATATGTCATGTTTGATATTGATTTTGAATAAATACTTTCGTTAATCCACGCTAGGTATACTTATTAAATAATTTTTAGGATAAAACTAACCATTGCATTCACAGTATCGACCTCAGAACTACATGGTCGATAGTTCGTCCACTGCCCAAAAAGGCCTTTATAAAATCGAAGTCTCTCTTAATATAAATAAATGTAGAATTCATGATAGTCTGCCAGCAATATATACAAGCATACTATAATATCTCCAGATTTTAGAATTGTAATTATTATTTTCGTAAGCTTATCTGATACAATTAAAAGTTAAAATCCGGGAATGCGATAAATTTATCTCTTTTGAAATGCAAGCATAATTATATAAACGACCATTTAAATATTGTTTGTTATTTTTTTAATGCTTTCATGCACCATAATTTTGGCATGAACACCACATCTTAATAATGTATGATTTATCTATTGCGGTACTCATTTGCAGCACTAATAGCAGTACACAATATTCTAATTGGGGTTCAAAACCATATAACTAGAATATGCATCTTATTAATTATTGATTACGGTACTCATTTGCAGCACTAAATGCGGTACACAATATTCTAATGAGGGTTCAGAACCATATATATAGAATATGCATCATATTAACTATTGATTACAAATAAATAAGCATTTTCTCGCAAAATTTACAATGTCTTAGTATAAATTTAGATAGCGTAAATTTGATTTTTTAGTTTCATTATGTCATTTTGTTCTCTCTCCTTTTCATTTGAGCAATTTGCTTCTTTAGGTTGTTATCATTGTCCTATTAATTTTACGCTGGTCATTTCCGCCTGAACAGAAGTCGTTTGATCATAACAGGGAAATAATATCTGAGTATGTTTTGGATGCGCTTCCAGCTGTCAGTTATCTTGGAGTGCAGAAATTATTTTTTTTCAATGCAGACTTATTTGCACGTCATACACCATAGTTGCGAATTCGTAACTATCGATACGGTAAAGCTAGAAGCCCTATTGATTAAAGTTAATGTTTACTAGCAGGAATCACGATCCTCGAGGCACTTGCATTGTTTGAATCCACGCATCGTAAGGTGCATTCATCCAGCTTTCGCGTTTGTTTATATGTGATGCGCTGCCTTTTGGGAATGAGTATAATTTAGGTGTCTGTACGCATGTTTGAAATCACATGATTCATTACGGAAATCCTGAACAGTAAGAATACGTTTCGGTGCAAAAAATCAACTAAGTCGGCGCTTCCATAATCATTAAATGATATTCTTATTCTTGATTTGTTTTAATGACATAAACATGACATAAAAGAAATATGAGTCCGCACCTAAGAAAAATATGATACTCTTCACTGGCAGAAGTGTGGTTCCCAATTAAATTTTATGCTAATATTCTTTTGTGTTGTCGCTTGGAAATATGTGGCAATTTTTCTTCTTTGGCATATGACGCACTTCTGACAGAAACTGCAAATATCCCCTGTTAATAAATCCACAATTTCAATATTGAGGTAATGCGCTCCGCATCTTGATTTCCAAGAGTTTTGTGCCAAAACATAATAAGTTCTGTTCGTGTACAAGGGGGCACAAAACGTTTTACAATGCGGCCTCTTTTGGTACCATTAAACTAATTCCAATAATTAAAAGATATGGTGCGGAAATGTTTTTTTATGAAACTGACGGTATATTTAGTGGCTCGTAGCATCGGGGTTGTGGACCTAGATGATTTTATTTAAACGGATGTACCAAACATGGGTTAATCATATTAAGTTTATCGTGTGTATTTGTTTGGAATTTGATTGCGGAGTGCCAGCTTCATATTTTACAATGCCGCGTTTTGCATACGCGGGTAGTAGCTTTGCACGGACAGTTTCACAAAGATCCGATTGATCACAATTTCCAATTGTGTTTTGTCTTCGATCGGGCTGAGTTTGTATTCGTCCCAATGGAAATGCGGTTCTATCACATCTTTGTTTACTGGCAACGTTTCTGAACGAAATTCCCCGTTCCATCATCAGGCCAATTTGTCTACTTATATCCACAGCACAATACTCACAATAGCAGATTTAAGCAAATGTGGTAACCTCGTTCCAAAACCGTTCTATTTATTATTTTTTGACTCACCACTGGTTTTAAACATAGAATTTGTCTCAGTAACTAAACTCAATATATGCATATGTCTAGCGCACATGAATGCCCTCACCCAAAGTAAATCTACATATATATATATATATACATATATATATATATATATATATATATATATATATATATATATATATATATATATATATATATATATATACAACTATTTGTAATTAGCAGACCAATCCTTACCTCAGCTATCTCAAATTCCCGGTATACATAATCTCATCTCGTATGCAGAATATTGTAGGGGAGAGAGACAGTATCGAACCTTTTCTTATTTGTTATAACTGTATTGCTACTATGCCACGGTAATCAAAATTCAAAATGATAAAAAAAAAAACCTTGACGGTCAAATAATGTATTTTAATTAAAGCCGGGAACTGTAATGTATACAATGGTGTATGAGGTATTGCGCACGTAGTATCAAATAAGTTCAAATATGGTGCAGCTAGTTACCTAGATGGAAAGAGAGTGAATGTCATAAAGACGGTCAAAAATTAAAGAGAGAAAGGTAGAGAGAGTATGGACAAACTAATGGTTTTCAAAATTAATCGTAAGCACAATGCGAAGTTAATCAACTCCTAGAAATAATTGCATAAGAATATATGCTCATATGACTAAAATAATTCATTATACCTATATACATATATATCTAAATATATATATATATATATATATATATATATATATATATATATAGAAGGACAATTGGTAGCTGTTAACCATGAATATTTTCTATTATTATTATTTATTTATTACTTTAGTCACACCTTATATTAATATATAAAATACATATCAATATGTATAAAAACATATATATAAATATAAGCAACAGTGTGAGTCCAATATCTCTAATCATATATATATACGTTTGCATATTTCTAATAAATTATTATTTTTCTCTTTTCTTCCTGTTTCTTTGACCATTTAATCAAATTGTATATTTATTTATTCACACCTTATATAAATATATAAAATACATATAAATATGTATAAAAACATATATATAAATATAAGCAACAGTGTGAGTCAAATATATATATATATATATATATATATATATATATATATATATATATATATATATTGATATCATTAATTTTTGTTTTTTATTTCATTTTACTTTTTGCTTGTTCCCCTTTTCTTCTCCTCCTAGTTAATTATTTATTTATTATTCCAATATTTATACCATCTTGAAAATAATTTTAAAAATATATATGTAAATGATAATATATAAAATGATTAATGTTCGTCTATGTAAATATATATATATATAATGTATATAGAATAAACCTATCTATCTACAGATAGGCCTATCTATATATTTGTCTGTATCCCACATTGTGAGTTCCACTGTAAAAGACACTTGATAGCTGTTAACCATGAATATCTTCTCTAGGACCAACTTATTATTCATTTATTAAGATATTCACACCTTACATAAATATATAAAAATAAAGCGAAAATGTGAGTGAAATGTCTCTAATCTATTGGCCAATCTTCTAACCACTGCTAAATCTGTATAACATCTTCTGGAACATGTTATTGAGAAAGATAATCATATAGGAATTGATATTGTTATAAGTCATTCGCAATCAGTTTTCTATTAACGAAGTTTCTTACTTAGGCTCCCACTTAATTCAGGTTCCGCAGCCTCCTGTTTTCTGACCCTCAGCCCGATCGAAGGCAAAACGAAATTGGAAACGGTGATCAATCGGATCTTTGTGAAATTGTCCGTGCAAAGCTACTACCCGTGTATCGTGTGTAACCTAACTAATATCAAGAAAATGATGGATAGTTTAAAATAATTGCGCAGTCACGTTAATGGCTTTATGCACAATTTCGATTTAAAATTGAGTGAATAAAGATGCGCCTGAGCTTTATGACTGGTTAAAAATTTTACCTTGTTAAGGATGAGAAATACTTTAATTTTCGTAAGACAAATTTTATTGCCAGCATTACTTTTGATAGAGGTGTAATTTTGATCTGCCTGCGGGAGTGTGTGACTTGAGTTATTGAATGGGCAGTTTTCAATCTATAACGCTACTTCAACGCACAAAATGGAAAGATTTGTTATTATCGACAAAGGTACTATCGTAAAAGAGAAAATCATGGCGTCTATCTCTTTTTACTTGAAGAAAGTCTGTTCTAACGTTCTCTGAGCAATCAAACAGCATCTGAGTACAAAATAGATTTCGATGGATTTGATGATTGTATATAATTTCAATAAGGTCCGGTGTGCAGAACCTCAATACGCCTGATATAGCGCAAATATTATTAGTCAGTAGGTACATTGGTGAGATTTTATATTAGCTAATGACACAAAAAAATCTATGAAAACTATGTGTCAGAGCAACCCCATTTGGTCATTTATCTGCACAATAATACAGTTTCATTGTAAGTGTCATTCAGCAGCCTTAGCTGCTACTTTCCTAATCTAAGATCAATAATGTTGCTCTAATGAGACCTTCAAAATTGTACATAGCATACGAGCCACGACTTTGTCTACCTGTATATGAAATGCCTTATGAATATACTTAAGCCAGAAGCTACCTGCAGTGCTCCATTCCAGTACCCAAACGGCTCAACTGAATGTTGCCAAATGTTGCAATTCAAGAAAAGTATATTTATTTGGTTGAAACGTACCGTCCCTTTTCAAAACAGAGGTCGTTTTTTCTCAAAACACCGCCAAACAGAATTGCAGTACTTTGAAATCTATCGAGATCTGATTTATTTGTATAGTGGCTGAAAAATAGTTTTGTTGGTACGTCGTACACTCGTGATAGTTTTTAATGTTCCTTTAACTTTTGCTACAACTTGAAACGCTGAACAGTTGGACCGGGACGTCGGCCTCAACCCTGAGCCTTACATAAATATTGTCGCACTTCTTCGAGACCCACCTTCATAATCGAGGTACTCAGTTTGTTGCGCAGTACTCCTTACGGTTGCCTATCAACTACACATGAACCTTTCTCTTAGGCTTTGATTCGCATACACTGTGTGATCATAATAGGGGCGATGTCGTTTTTTGGCTCCAATTTTCTGCGTGATATTACTGTTGATAGAAATCCTGTCGTATGAAAGTTTCTACATTCAAATTTTGCAGCAGGCTATATGATTTTGAGGCGCGTGCGAATAAATGAGAGAAAAATCTTCATTAGACCCGAAAAGATGTGTGTGGTTATGTCTTTTATATTTTAAATCATACAACGTCTCAGTGTAATTGCGCTGGTGTGCCATACATTTAACTCCATAATGCCAGTCTCCTGAAGGTTCATGCTTACTTTTCTATTCATTATAGGTTTTATTAATCGAAGTCTTATCCCATGCTGCTACTACATTTGCGTAAATTTTGAGGCGCGTGCGAATAAAGGTGAGAGAAATCTTCGTTAGACCCGAAAAGATGTGTGTGGTAATGTCTCTTACATTTTAAATCATACAACCTCTCAGTGTATTTGCTCTGGTGTTCCTTACATTTAATTCCAGAAAGCCAGTCTCCTGAAGGTTCATGCTTACTTTTCTATTCATTATAGGTTTTATTAATCGAAGTCTTATCCCATGCCGCCCAACGTAAGCACGTTTCAATAGATTTCAAAAATTTTGTGAATGCAACTTTTCCTTTGTTGTCTCGTGAAACCGGGTTTCTTACAGATGTGTTGTACACGCCTTTAGCAATCACCGTGACTGACTTTATAGGGCATCGCGTGCTACCTAACCGCTGATAGGTGTCCTAGTTTAATCAGTATAGTCCTGATTGCCTTGCTTAGTTATGTACCTAGAGCAGACGCTATTTCCTCCGCGTTAAATCGTATTATTCGAGACGTTGTAAAGAATGGAAGCGCCCTTAACAATGATTTCACGTTTTAACATCGGCAGAAAAAAAACATACGGCCTGGCACGAGCGTTTTCTATACACTTCTGTTTAAATTCTAAATAAAATAAATTTGCGGTGGAAACTTTTAACTCAACTGCCATATACTCTAAATTTAGATTGTGTTTTAATACGCTAAAGCTGTAAATTTAGAGAACTACGCGCGTAGTATTTTCAAATCTATTGAGGGGTGCATAAACGTAGTTTGCTATTTTATATATAATGATCTAATTATTGCACATTCTTGAGCCTCACTTTCAGCGCCGCCTCTAATGATTTCACCATCACCTGATTACTTGCCGTGCCCACCTAAGCATGTAGATTTCCCGCTTTCTGTTTTCTGTTGTATAATTTATGTGTCTAATTCAAATCAATACAACATTCTTTCCAAAAATGGCTACACAAAGTAGCATCACATAACATTCGAGTTGAGTTCTGCTGAAACGGAAAAAGGCTTTCTGTTATTTGTGCTAAACATACCAACTTTATAATAAATGTGTGCTTCATTTCTGGATTTATTTCTTACTTCAAATTGCAAACAATAAAAAATGCATAGTCAATTCTTCGTTGAAAAAGACGAACAATTTATTCAGAAATGCAATAAACATTCTATTTATAATATATGCTACGCCATCTGAAAGCCATATGGAATAATTCAAGTTAAATAATTAGAATTTTATAGCATCGAAGAATACAAGGCTACCCTTGCAAATAAATAGAAAACTATTTGCATGAATAAATAGTTTTTCGAACCCCAAATTAGGCCACAAATTTGTTTTTTTTTGTTTTTTCAAAAGAAAATGATTCATTTCGGTTTAAACAGTTTCGAAATTTAACATTTTCTTCGTATATTTACGTACCTGTCGTCAAGAATGCAACTCCTTTTCCAATTAAATGAGAAAGTATGCAATTATGCATTAGAGGTTGCTAACATAGTATCAAATTAGTTCAATTATGACCAAAAGGATAAACCAAAGAGAGCATGAACGGGAAGTATAATCTCGTGCAACTTCGTTTTGTGATTACTGGTGATTCACAAGTAGGAGCCAGTATAACGCCATTTACCCGCTATATATCTGGGTGAGAAATGTGGGAAAATAGAACAGTATAATCTCCTAGACGGATGTGTAAACCTGCAGAAGTGAAGATAATTTCATATTATGTCTCTACAACGCGAATTCAATGCTAGCTCACTCTATAATATATATATATATATATATATATATATATATATATATATATATATATATATGATGAGTCTCCAGTAAACACGAAACGAATGTGCACGAAATTATACTTTCCGTTCATGCTGTCTTTGATTTGTCAGTCTAACCATTATTAATCTAATTTGTTTCTATGTTCGCAACACCTAATTCAAATTGCATATATATTATTTCTCCGTCACAAACAGTATCTAACTTTCATATGTTTAATTGAAGGATGCCAATGTGTATTGATTTATTGTAGCAACATGTGTTCAGAAATATTTGTAGTTCTCAATTTTGGTGAACTATAGCATACATTAAAATCCATCGTGTTGGTACCATGTACCGACTCGGCAACCATAGTGTTAGTACCATGTACCTTTTCGGTACTATAATGTTGGTATCGGGTACTGACACAACAGCCATAGTGTTGGTATCCTTTACAGACTTGATATATATATATATATATATATATATATATATATATATATATATATATATATATATATATATATATATATATATATATATAGTGTGAGTTAACGTTGAAGTCGCATTTTACTGACTTTATATGACGTTAGCTTCACTATTGCAGTTTTACACATTCGTCTAGGAGATTGTACCGTCCTATTTTCCTCCATTCCTCAACCAAATATACAGTGGGTAAATAGGCGTAATACCGGATCCGGCTGATGAGTTGCCAGTAAGCACGAAACAAATGGGCACGAGATTATGCCTTCTATTCATGCTGCCTTTGGTTTACCCTCTGGACATTATTGAACTAATTTGTTACTAGGTTTGCAACACCTAATACATAATTGCATATATATATTTATATACATATATAAGTTCTCCGCGAGAAACAGTATACAAAATGAGAAATTCTTGGCGTTTCATGTTGTAATTTTCAGATGAAATTATTGATGTTGATAATCAAATTTGGGTCCAAATTGAAATACAAAATAGAGCAGAGATTTTTTTTCTTCATTTAGTTGACCAAAATAGTAGGTTTAGTAACTAAATCAGATGATTCATTAAATTTAGAAGCAACACTTTATTGACGTCATTTTTATATGAAACAAAATGCATTAAGTCCATTTTAAACAATATTTTATCTTGACTGAAATGTCATAACTTTTCTATTTTTTAAACAGAAAAGCAGCAAAATGATTTTGTTACATTTTTTCTTCATATAAAGCCACAAAACATTTTGATTTGATTCATCAAGCAGTACAATCGAAAAAAAGGCATGCATAAATTTAATAGAGCTGCAGAGAAAACGTACATCCCAGCGATAAACTAACACAATGTTTTTAAGTATCACACTACACAATAGTTGTATATTTCAACCAAAAATGGCAAGTACCTTCGATTTGCCGAAACTGAATTTCTCCGTGCGTATCTGTTTTTTGTGCTTCTGTCTAATTATCGATTTTGTTTATTACTTTACATTTATAATCAAATTTGGTTACCTACTTTAGTCACAATTAACTGATAAAGATCGATACATGTATAAATTGCGGTGAGTTACGCATAAGCTAAATATTTCATATTACAGAAAATTCAATTAATCAAGTAGACCAGTTCATGCTTATTCGACAATCATACATATTGACAAATATATAATTTAAACCCTGCCATATATATCTTCACTTCCAATATATATATATATATATATATATATATATATATATATATATATATATATATATATATATATATATACATATAATAGCAGAATCCAGCAACATTTGCCATAGAAATTGATTAACAAAGGCTTGGCACCGTCAGGAAAATCAGCTATTTCCGATCATATATTGGCAACGGGGCACCCTGTCAATTCGACCAATTTCACAATTCTACATAAAGCAAAATCAGCAAAATTATTATTTATTTATGAAGCCCTTTACATAAAACAACAAGCACCTGACCTTAATATTCAAAAGTTTCAACAACATGATATTCTTATCGACTGGCCAAGAATAACAAAATTCAACAACAATCTACTAGTATCCAGTCAAGAACAAACAGGCCCTCGACTAGAATCAACAAACATACAATCGGATTGGCAACAAACTGAAGTGGAAATAACAGAGGCGCATACGGTGACAGAAGTTTCCAAACAATATGAGCGTTTAACACTGCAATCCACACTGGCGCTGTTACCATGTGGAAACTATAAATTTGCGCAACAAGGTGAAACGATCAACTACACTGCGAAAAATAGCACTCGTACATGTAACAGTGAACAATGCGCACAAATGGTTAATTCTCAAGCCATCAAAACAATAATGACCAGATCTCAGACATCACTTTGCAATACTGCGAGAATGACCTTTACATGCAAACACGCATACACACAAACACAAACGAATACACACTCACCAACTAGCCAAAACAAGAAACAGAAGTAAAAACGAGTCAGATTTGTTACCACTAGCATAATCAATTGAAAACCCAAAATGTATAAATATGTATGATTGTATAAGAGATGATTAGTATTCACGAAATAAATGGCCTTTATCCACTTTGTTATTAATGTGTTCTTCATTCCTAATTATAAATATACTGTGTTAAATTAAAAAGGCATGGACATTATAAATATATATATATATATATATATATATACATAATAGTAACTACACCTAAAAGTATGCATAATAGATCAAGTGAATTTTATAAATTAGACCGACTTCGAATCAACAGATATAATTAAACAAGGCAAATTGAATTCAACAGAAATAATATAGACAAACGATTTAGGTCTGTCAAACATAAAACCACCAAGAAAATCATGTTTGCCAATGTTCAGGCTATTTTAGTGGAAATGCAATATACCGCGCAACTCGGAGTGCTGGGCAATTTGTGTCGTCTCGGATTAATTTAATTTTGCGCGCAATGTTAATTTTTCATTTAATTTATTTTCAAGTCTCTTTGACATAGCATATGCACTCTATTTACCATTGACGATGGTCAAATATTTGTTGTTTCTGAAATTAACCACCATTGATATTTTTGGAATCCTGTTGTTAAATATATTCAATTCTTCTTTAGTAATCGGATATTGTAGTGAGAACTGCTTATCGTGCATTTTAATACATAGGTTAACGGTAATAACAGGTTTTAAAATTTTTTTACTATTATTCAAATTTTAGAATAAGCGGTAAAGGGACGTGCAATCAAATCTATTTTAAATTTAATTATGTTTTTATTTATTAAAATTGTTTTTGTGAATTCCCGTTTAAATTGATAAGTTAATTAAATCCAAAACATAAATTTAATCAGACCAGATTTTCACAAAAGCGCTGCTTTTAAACGGAATTCAACTGTGCATAAAACATTGTTTCTGGACGTTATAAAATGCTCCACGAACCAAAAATTAATAGTAGTAGTAGTGGGAGAGATGGTAATCATAGTAAAAGTATTAGTATTACTAGTAGTCGTACTTCTAGTATTTTTATTAGTTTATGTATTAGTAGTAGTACTATTACTGATATTAGTAGTAGTACTAGTATTAGCAGTAGAAGTAATTAAAGAGGTAACACTAATAGTATTAGTAGTAGTAATAGTATCGGTAGCAGTAGTAATATTAGCAGTAGTAGAATAAATAACAATTAGATATTTCTCGCATCTGATATTTTAATAAATGACACTTTTTTGGAGTAAAACAATTTGCTAGAGTAGTTGCTCGCAATTTTAGCTTTAATGGAAAATAAATTTGATCGTATCAATGTTCCTTGTATTCTTAACGGGAGTCCTTTATAAACACCTATCAAACGGTTAATGTGAAAGATTTTGGTGCAATAATACAGTCTTCTGAATTAAAATCAATTGGATCACTGTTGCATCATTCGTAAGCATATATGCAAATAGGCTACAGGAAATTGGTCTTCATTGTTTTATCTTTCATCGAAGTGTAATGCATAAAATTACACCAAATAATGCAGTTACAGTTAAATACTGTTTGTTGCGAAGAGCTAATATATATGCAAGTATGTATTAGGTTTTGCGAACCTAGTAACAAATTAGTTCAGTTGTGACCAGAAGGATAAACCATAGGCAGCATGAACGGAAAGTATAATCTCATGCACATTCGTTTCGTGCTTACTGGCGACTCATCAGTAGGAGCCGGTATTACGCCCTTTAACCACTATATATTTGGTAGAAGAATGTGGAATAATAGGACGGTACAATCTCCTAGACGAATGTGTAAACCTGTAATAGTGAAGCTAACATAATCTAAAGTCAACGACAATACGACTTCAATGCTAACTCACACTATATAATATATATACCGAGTCTGTAAAGGATACTAACACTATGGCTATTGTGTTAGTAACTGATACCTTTTTTGAAATCGATGAGTACCGGATACTAACACTATGGTTTCCGAGTCGGTACATGATACCAACCTGATGGATATAAAATTTATGCTAAAGTTCACCCAAATTGAGAATTACAACAATTTCCGAACACCTGTTACTCCAGTTAAACCATACACTCTGGCCTTCATCAATATCAGTTATCACATTTTGCGGTAAGGAGATTGTACCGTCCTATTATTCCACATTCTTCTACCAAATATATAGTGGTTAAAGGGCGTAATACCGGCTCCTACTGATGAGTCGCCAGTAAGCACGAAACGAATGTGCATGAGATTATACTTTCCGTTCATGCTGCCTTTGGTTTATCCTTCTGGTCACAACTGAACTAATTTGTTACTAGGTTCGCAAAACCTAATACATACTTAAATAATGCAGTTAACAGACTTTTGGTATCCTCAGTAGTTTAACAAAAATATGTATTTCTAGATAACTTTCGTTATTTTTTAATGCTATGGACTTACATTATTGATGCCGTAGGCGGGGCATTCTGAGTTAGGTGAATTGATGTTCAATAAATGTATTTACTAAGGTAAGATAACTGGATTAGATCATATATTTGACAGCAGTTCAAATTAAACTATGCATTATAAAGGAAAAGAAATCATTTCACATATCAGTTATTCGATGTGTAATTGATCTATTCATAAAGACGTTGCACAATTTGATCGTGCATTACTTGAAATGACTGGAACGAATTTCTTTCTAATTTATAAAAGTTAATTGCATTGGATTTGATTTCTTCACAAAATAGCATTAAACGAAGCTCAATGTGCATTCTCCAAAAAAATTAGATCAAGTATGCGATTTTGGTATAAAAACCTGACCCATTATGTAGATTTATTTGTGAGTATAATCTAAGCATTGTATAAATTATAAAAGACAATTAACCCAGTAGAACGGTTTCGTTCTTATTGGGAAATCATCACTTAATTTGCAGATTTATGAATTTCCAATTCAATACCACTTTCCGATAAAGCGTGGTGTTTGTATTTTAACGAAAGTTTGGGGATGGTTATTTGGGAATTTTATGTCTAACGGGATGACATATAGGCTCTACGAAAAACAATAGCTAACCTAGAAACATCATTTATGCATAATGAAAAAGTGTGCTCAATGTGCGACAAGGCGTCTTAGTGACTAGAACTCCAGATTCCGAAGCAGACGTAACCAGGTTTGAGCTCTGTTCGCTGCAACATCTGGAAGGTGCGTGAAGGGTTCTCAATAAGGACAAAGCCAATCAACTGAATGAATTGCATTTTATACATAATGGGTCAGGTGATTATAAATAAAATCTCTACCTTTTTTTGAGCTGTATATATCTCCGCCCACGCAACCAATTTTTGTTTAATTCATCGAAATAAAAATAACATACCAAATCATAGATTATGAAATAGTTTTATTCTGGCTTTCTTGATAAGTTGTCTTCTGAGAAATCTAGATTTCCTCTTATATTAAGCACCGTTGAAGATGAAAATTAGGTGGCCAAATATTCGTATAATATTTTTTAAATCAGATGTTTTGCGTGTAATGAGTGATTTTCAAAACACTGAATCAATAGCCACCCGGTACGAGATTTGACCACGAAAATACTATAAAATAATTTGTTTGATATGGCACTACTCCCAAGTAGAATGCTTATTCTCCACCGTCAACAGGTATAGTAGAATCCTGCCATTAAACTGAAATTTGGATATTTTTTTATTAATGGGAGAAAAATCAACTCAGGCGTTTAGTGTTTCAATATTGTGTGCGATAATTATTAGACTGAATAAATATAAATACCACCGGATAATTGGGATAAATGGTCTCAGATTGACTGAATGTCTGCAAATAATCCGTATATAATTTTAGTTCAGCCATTTGTGCGTATTCGTTATTAAAACTGATAAGCAATTTGTGCATTTAAGCATAATGTTGTTATAAAAAAGTTTAATAAATAAAAGTACTTCAATAATGCATTTTACATAAACTTTTTAATTGGGTGTGTGTGTGTGTGTGTGTTGAGAGCGCGCCTCTGCATCCACATTCCTCGCATCTTCCATAATAAACGAAACATGATCCTATGGCCTCAATCGTTACGGGTGCTTAATCCAACTAATTTTTCTATACTACTTATTATGATGAGCTTTCCATTGAAAAAGATATCCGTATCTGGATATCGAAAATTCTGGAACAAAAATCAAGGAGACAGTGGATGCAAACAAATCGGATGCAACCCGATAATCAGGTAAATATTCTATTCCCTGTCGCGCAACATGTTTCTTTTAAATCATTACATTATTTGGTGCCAAACATCAATATAACTAATAAATGCACAACATTAGTTATATACTAACTAATGTAACTTGGTTAGTCTATTTTCCTTTTGGTGGAGCTCATATGGCATCCATTTAGACCCAAAGTTCCAACTAACCATCCCTAATCTGTCATTACTGAACAGACACAACACAACATATGGAAGTGGTATTGAAATGAACATTTATGTAATTAAACGAACATTGGTTGCGCGTCGATAGTAACAAGTATTATGATCAAGGTTGGGATCTTGATACAAACACCTGGTCCATTAATTATGTACATTTGTCAGTATAAAACAATAATTTTATAGTGTAGAAAAGGAAATTTTTCCATTAGACCGTTTTTGTTCTTATTGAGAACTCATTTACACTATATAATTTTTAGTTTATACTGACAAATGTAAGTAATTAATGAGTCAGTTGTTAATATCAAAATCGCAAACTTGATTATAGTAATTATCAGCGTCCGCGCAGCCAATTTTCGTTTAATTATATAAATGTTCACTTCAATACATTTTCCCTATATAGTGTGGTGTCTGTTCAATAATGACATACTGGGGAAAATAAATTGGAAATTTGTGTCTAAATGGATGCCATATGAGCTCCACCAAAAAGAAAAAAGACGAAACAAGATACATAAATTTGTATATAACTGAAAATTGTGTGTATTGTGCGGGAAGATGGCTCAGAGTTTAGCGCGTCAGATTCCGAAGTAGACGGGCCCAGGTTCGAGCTCTGTCCGCGACAGATTCTGGGCAGTACGTGATGAGTTTCCAATAGGGATGAAAGTGGTCTACTGGATGAATTGCCTTTTCTGTACTATACAAATCTTTGTTTATGCTGAGATATGTAGGTGATTAATGTGTTAGACAAACCAATTTAACATACACTTTCCTAGCATTTAAAAAAAAAGTTATGCTTAAGAGATTTAACAACCAAAATAAATTGGGCAGTTTAAACTAATATTTCCACTCGACATATTGATTGTCAACTTAGCGTGTGATGTGCTTGCCATTGAAAAAGATCTCCTTACACGGAGATAGAAATATTTGACGAAATAATGTTGACAGTGGATTCAAACAATTCGGTATGTCTAAAAGTGAGAACTTTTCGATTAAATATATTTAATTGTACACGTATTTTCATTGTACTAAAGATACATTAATCAGAAATTGGTAAATGGCTTTACGCTAGATAAACGTACACACATGTACGTTCATCTAATTGAAACTACAGTGATTACATGTCATTTACACTTTTCATGCGCCTGACCAATTGCTTTATTCTCGCTATGGGACATGCCGTACTTATGGGTGACCATAAATACTTGGTAGAATCGAGTCTTACCGATACAATATCTGTAAAGTTATGTCATTATGCAATGGAACAAAACAATAATAAATATGTCCATAAGTGAAGGAGCTAAAATTAATTAAAATTTATACAAAAATTATAGAAAATTTTCTGCTTAAAAGAAGGTCATATTGCTATTATAAGATGAGTTTGTGTTTCGAATAAAAGGAAATTCAAATATCGATTTCTTTAATAAACATTAGTTAGTAGACACAATAAGATAACAAGAATTAAACATTTAAATACGGAGGATTGTTGATAATAAAGTTGATAAATAAACCGCAAATGTATACGTTTGCAAATATTAATCTTAATATAACATTTTATATCTTTGCCTAGAGCTAGATTTTGGTTAATAATCTTCACTCAGACCATTATTAATTGGTGTTAAATATTGAGCCATGTAATTTCACTACCATTGTCTTATTTAAAATGTCAACTCTTGATTTATTTTAAATGGATCGTCTAATAAATGTGATCAATTTTTTTAACCATCATCCCAATTAATCTTATGCTCTTTATCCACTGTACGACGTGCAGAGTTCCATTTATTAACGTGTACACGTTCATACGCCTTTTTTATGTTCCCCTCATCTAAACTTAGTTGGGTGCATATTTTCACTTACAACCATTAGTTTGCAGAACCTTCACAGAATTAGTTGACGGTTTATTTCTCCTTTTGAGGTTAGCCAGTTTAGTGGCACATACAGGAGTTTATTTTAATTGTTCGAATAGTTTATTTTCATTCTAATAGTTTTATCTTCTCGCATTTTATCGAGTCTAACATTCTTCAACGCTTGATAAATGGTACTTTTATTATTCATCATTTTGTTCACGTTACTTAAAATTGCTGACCATTAGTACGCAATATTTCTCGAGGTCTAACCAATTTAATCCAACTATATTTTATGTCTGTTAACCAAACGCTCAGAAATGTCATTTTTTAAAGAGGTCAATTTTTATTCCATACGGATACTGTTACTCAAAATTAAGAAGAATACCCGAATTACTGTCCTACCTGTAAACAACTTTTTTTAATTTAACCATTTTTTATTCATTTGGTGTTTTTAAACAGTAAATAAAAATGACGCCTTTTTAATCAGTGATTGGATTTCGTTCGACTGATTCGGTTAATTTAAGTAAAATTTTATCTCATACACTCCATGATTTCAAATGACAATGATGTCAACTAATAATCATGTATACAATTTCGGACATTGTTGCTTTCTATATTAAAGTTTTGTCTAATAGATGCATGACGATATGCAGAAGCTGAATTGATGATGGCTTCTCCATTGGGACTCCACTAAATTGTTAATGAAACATATTTGTTAATATGATATATGTTGAAGCCATATATATATATATATATATATATATATTCATCATATGCATTATATATATAATCGATATTTTAATTCCTTCAATTCTCAAATGTTGATCAACAAAGTGAAACCAAACACAGTGATTTGGTGACCTGTTTATTTTTAGACATGGAAACCAAATTCATGCTTTCCAGTGCCTCACTCGCAACTAATTCACATCCATGGACAGTATCATCTAGATTATATGAATACGTCGAGGTATGATCTAGGTGGTATGATTATTGTCTTATTCTATGATACAGAAACTTTGGCCTCTTACACACTAAAGAGTTTTGTGCATTAACCAATTTTTCAATGACTTAACCAATTTGCGCATCTTCACAAAACCATACATTCTTGGCGCTCTTGTATCTCTTTCACTGAGGGAGTTACAGTGATTTTATCCCATTCATTACGTAAATTCATACTATTCCTCAACAAACTCGTTTTTTTCCGACAGTTTATTACACAGTTCTTTATTTATTCTAATGGATAATGATTCGACGTTTTGTAGATTTTTACAAATCTAACTGCTTTCATGCATAATATGTTGTTTCTTTTCAATATTTTCCTAAGATAATATATTTCATATTAATTTTATATATATATATATATATATATATATATATATATTTCTTATTTTAACAAAAAAAGTCTACGTTTAACTCAAAAGTAAACTTATTTTATTCTGAAATCAATTTTGTTGCTTTAGTGATATCAGTGAGTATACTATTACTTCGTGATCGTTCAATCTAATTATATTTGTTTAGACCCCTCTTAAGCGATACCATATGATTCCCAAAGAGTTTCATTTTAATAAATTTCAATAAATGATTTTTTTAAACGAACAAAATTTATCCTTTGAATTTCTATAAATGCTCAATTCTCCCACTTTCGATCACGTTTAATTCTGAAAAACATTTATCTCTGGTACGTGCGTCATGTGTAAAATTAGCGTGGAAAAATTAGTTTTTGCCATAATCGGTTCAAATTTATTTGTTTCGAAATCACGCACCAATTTCTTCGATATGTTTAAATAGACCTTATCTTTAAGAGACATACAAAAAGCATTTTTATAAAAAACATAACTTCAAAAGTAAATCTTTTGCGAGAATCAAATTTTAAAAACAGTATCAATTAACAAAATATGAGCCATTTGCTATTTTAAGTGAATGCATTTAATACAATTAATTCGCCATTGTTTTTTAGAATTCATTGTATAAAGCAGCAGATTTTCCGGTCGTCTTGAATTCTCGCGAAAACTAGCCTATTTATTTGTGTTCTGTGTGCAAATTGTTTCGTAGTTTAAACTAAAAATATTCATTTTTTTTAAATAAACGCGTTACAAATAGGTTGACATATAGAGTTCATTCAATTATAATAATGTTGACGATGGATTAACTATCTCTTTTATCTTTTCCCATGGGGAACGTATTAGGAGATTAAAAATTATTTATGAAGCCCTAATTGCTATGTACTGATTTTATCTATAAAATCTATAATAAATGCTCACGAAAAATGTTTTAACGGGCGCCTTTTTAAAAAAATTGAATGTTTGTGTATTTGCATAAATTGATCCGACGTAATTTGAAATAAGTTTCATTATCAGTTATATAAGAAAGGAGACACGATATATACGCTTTCGACGTAAATTAATCTCCTTATTACAATAGAATTTTTAATTGATTTTGCAGTATACAAATTCCTATATATTCTTATAAATTTTCTGTTGAAGAAACTTAAAAAATTAAGTGGCTGCCTTCTATTAATAACATATTTCTACCATCTAACAATACATGAGATTAGAATTATTAACAATGTGGCATATTTTTTAGAAAAGAATCTTGCTATGTTAACGCCTACCCACGCATTTCTATTGCCGATACGACTTTGTCAATGGTTCGAATCCAATAATGAAATCATCTTTAGACGAAGTAAATTTAAACACTAGATACTTTGCCTTCATGACTGCCATTTGCGATGAAATCAGAATAATTAATAATAAATCATGTTACAAAATAAATTCAACGGAAGAAATCTAATATATTATAATTAAGCCTTCAAAACGTCTTCTTATAAAAAGCAAATCGCTACTAGGTGAATATTTCTCAAATTGAAAATTGATTCAATTAAACAATATTTCATTGTATGGGTGGTGATAACTATTATTGAAATCAAGTTTACGAGCTTTATATCATCCTAAATCCCATTATATAAACATTTGTTCGTGTAAACAAAGAATTGTATAAGGCAGCAATAGAAATGCATACAGTAAACGGGTTTCGTTCATATTGGGAACTCGTGAAGCACTGTTGCCTTAACGTTTAGCAACTTATCTTTTGATCTTTTATCATCTAGATTCTACTGGTAAACGATAATTTTTTTGTAATATTTTTAGCTCAAATATGTGTGTCGCCGTTAAGTTTACAAAATTATTCCTAATGAGTTAATAAAATGATAAAACAAATTTAATGGTCTAAAACGGAATAAAATATGT
Source organism: Eudiplozoon nipponicum (assembly GCA_029291075.1). Classification (NCBI taxonomy): domain Eukaryota; kingdom Metazoa; phylum Platyhelminthes; class Monogenea; order Mazocraeidea; family Diplozoidae; genus Eudiplozoon; species Eudiplozoon nipponicum. The sequence continues at coordinate 193,161 of JAQBSW010000346.1, forward strand.
GTGCAACTGAATATTGCATGGGTAGGTCGTCTCCAAATGGTAAGTTTAGTAATCTCTCAAGTGTGAATCTGCAGTGGATTGATGTTGACATCAATGAACCGATCTGAGTAGTATTTTATTAGCAAAAATTTTCTTCAGATAGCCCAGTTCTCCCTCGATATTGTGTTCAGAGCAGATCTTCCTGATTTTATTTGCTAGGTTATTAACTAAGTTTCTTTTGTAAGATTTTCGCACACTGCTGTATTAATGAATGTATTGCCCGGTGAAAGTGAACTTTCTATGTATTGTCTGTGTCAAATCCCCATTTTCTTCTCGAGTGAGTTTGATGTCAAGAAGTACTACTGTCTTTCTCTATCTCAAGGGTAAATTTGATTTCTGGGTAGGCTTTATTGGCTTATATATATATATATATATATATATATATATATATATATATATATATAATATATTTAATTAGGAATAAAGAACACATTAATAACAAAGTGGATAAAGGCCATTTATTTTGTGAATACTAATCATCTCTTATACAATCATACATATTTATACATTTTGGGTTTTAGATTGATTATGCTAGTGGTAACAAATCTGATTCGTTTTTACTTCTGTTTCTTGTTTTGGCTAGTTGGTGAGTGTGTATTCATAAAACAACAAGCACCTGACCTTAATATTCAAAAGTTTCATCAACATGATATTCTTATCGACTGGCCAAGAATAACAAAATTCAACAAAAATCTACTAGTATCCAATCAAGAACAAACAGGCCCTCGACTAGAATCAACAAACATACAATCGGATTGGCAACAAACTGAAGTGTAAATAACAGAGGCGCATACGGTGACAGAAGTTTCCAAACAATATGAGCGTTTAACACTGCAATCTACACTGGCGCTGTTACCATGTGGAAATTACAAATTTGCGCAACAAGGTGAAACGATCAACTACACTGGGAAAAATAGCACTTGTATATGTAACAATGAACAATGCGCACAATTGGTTAATTCTCAAGCCACCAAAAAAATAATGACCAGATCTCAGACATCAATTTGCGATACTGCAAGAATGACCTTTACATGCAAACACGCATACATACTCATCAACTAGCCAAAACAAGAAACAGAAGTAAAAACGAGTCAGATTTTTACCACTAGCATAATCAATTGAAAACCCAAAATGTATAAATATATATGATTGTATAAGAGATGATTAGTATTCACGAAATAAATGGCCTTTATCCACTTTGTTATTAATGTGTTCTTTATTCCTAATTATAAATATACTGTGCTAAATTAAAAAGGCATGGACATTATAAATATATATATATTATGATTATAATTAGGAAAACAGAACACATAAATAACAAAGTGGATAAAGGCCATTTATTTCGTGAATACTAATCATCTCTTATACAATCATACATATTTATACATTTTGGGTTTTCAATTGATTATGCTAGTGGTAAATACTGTTTTGTTGCGAAGAGCTAATATATATGCAAGTATGTATTAGGTTTTGCGAACCTAGTAACAAATTAGTTCAGTTGTGACCAGAAGGATAAACCAAAGGCAGCATGAACGGAAAGTATAATCTCATGCACATTCGTTTCGTGCTTACTGGCGACTCATCAGTAGGAGCCGGTATTACGCCCTTTAACCACTATATATTTGGTAGAAGAATGTGGAATAATAGGACGGTACAATCTCCTAGACGAATGTGTAAACCTGTAATAGTGAAGCTAACATAATCTAAAGTCAACGACAATACGACTTCAATGCTAACTCACACTATATAATAAATATACCGAGTCTGTAAAGGATACTAACACTATGGCTATTGTGTTAGTAACTGATACCTTTTTTGAAATCGATGAGTACCGGATACTAACACTATGGTTTCCGAGTCGGTACATGATACCAACCTGATGGATATAAATTTATGCTGAAGTTCACCCAAATTGAGAATTACAACAATTTCCGAACACCTGTTACTCCAGTTAAACCATACACTCTGGCCTTCATCGATATCAGTTATCACATTTCGCGGTAAGCATGACATCATTCAATTCAATATATTACAGTTAAATACTGTTTTGTTGCGAAGAACTAATATATATGCAAGTATGTATTAGGTTTTGCGAACCTAGTAACAAATTAGTTCAGTTGTGACCAGAAGGATAAACCAAAGGTAGCATGAACGGAAAGTATAATCTCATGCACATTCGTTTCGTGCTTACTGGCGACTCATCAGTAGGAGCCGCTATTACGCCCTTTAACCACTATATATTTGGTAGAAGAATGTGGAATAATAGGACGGTACAATCTCCTAGACGAATGTGTAAACCTGTAATAGTGAAGCTAACATAATCTAAAGTCAACGACAATACGACTTCAATGCTAACTCACACTATAGAATATATATAGCGAGTCTGTAAAGGATACTAACACTGAGGCTATTATGTTAGTAACTGATACCTTTTTTGAAATCAATGAATACCGGATACTAACACTATGGTTTCCGAGTCGGTACATGATACCAACCCGATGGATATAAATTTATGCTGAAGTTCACCCAAATTGAGAAATACAACAATTTCCGAACACCTGTTACTCCAGTTAAGCCATAAACTCTGGCCTTCATCGATATAAGTTATCAAATTTCGCGGTAAGCATGACATCATTCAATTCAATATATTACATTTAAATACGCTAGTGGTAACAAATCTGACTCGTTTTTACTTCTGTTTCTTGTTTTTACTACTTGGTGAGTGTGTAAGCGTATTTACTTGTGTTGTGTATGCGTGTTTGCAAGTAAAGGTCATTCTCGCAGTATTGCAAAGTGATGTCTGAGATCTGGTCATTTTTGTTTTGATGGCTTGAGAATTAAACATTTGTGCGCATTGTTCACTGTTACATATACAAGTGCTATTTTTCCCATTGTAGTTGATCGTTTCCCCTTGTTGCGCAAAGTTGTCATTTCCACATGGTAACAGCGTCAGTGTGGATTGCAGTGTTAAACGCTCACATTGTTCGGAGACTTCTGTCATCGTATGCGCCTCTGTTATTTCCACTTCAGTTTGTTGCCAATCCGATTGTATGTTTGTTGATTCTAGTCGAGGGCCTGTTTGTTCTTGACTGGATACTAGTAGATTGTTGTTGAATTTTGTTATTCTTGGCTAGTCGATAAGAATATCATGTTGATGAAACTTTTGAATATTAAGGTCAGGTGCTTGTTGTTTTATATAAAGGGCTTCATAGATAAATAATAATTTTTCTGATTTTTCTTTATGTAGAATTGTGAAATTGGTCGAATTGACAGGGTGCCCCGTTGCCAATATATGATCGGAAATAGCTGATTTTCCTGACGGTGCCAAGCCTTTGTTAATCAATTTCTGTGGCAAATGTTGCTGGATTCTGCTTATCAATTGCTTCTTCGTACGTCCTATATATGTGTTACCGCACATACATGAGAATTTGTGGACTATGAATGATTTGGAGAGAATTTGCAATTGATCTTTGGCATCCAACCTCATGATTCTCTGTGTACTAAATGTCATATTAACTTTAACACTGGGAAAGTTGTCCTTAGTTATTCTATTCAGCCGCCGTGCAATTATTGAGGCTGGTACGTCGCCTCTAAATGGTAAGTTTAGGAAAACCTGCTTGCCGGTATCCTCTTTAGTACGAATCTGCCGTGGTCTGATGTTGACATCAATGAAACGCTCTGGGTAGTTGTTCATTAGCAAAATTTTCCTGAGGTAGCCCAGTTCTTCCTCAATCTTGTGTTCAGAGCAGATCTTCCTGATTCTGTTTGCTAGGTTGTTTACTAAGTTTCTTTTGTGGGATTTTGGCACACTACTGTTGTAGTGAATGTATTGTCCGGTGAAAGTAGATTTTCTATGTATGGCCATCAATTGCCAATTCTCTCGAAATATTTCATAGTCTACAAATTCTCATGTGTGTGCGGTAGCACACATATCGGACGTACGAAGAAGCAATTGATAAGCAGAATCCAGCAGCATTTGCCACAGAAATTGATTAACAAAGGCTTGGCACCGTCAGGAAAATCAGCTATTTCCGATCATATATTGGCAACGGGGCACCCTGTCAATTCGACCAATTTCACAATTCTACATAAAGCAAAATCAGAAAAATTATTATTTATTGACGAAGCCCTCTATACAAAACAAAAAGCACCTGACCTTAATATTCAAAAGTTTCATCAACATGATATTCTTATCGACTGGCCAAGAATAACAAAATTCAACAACAATCTACTAGTATCCAGTCAAGAACAAACAGGCCCTCGACTAGAATCAACAAACATACAATCGGATTGGCAACAAACTGAAGTGGAAATAACAGAGGCGCATACGATGACAGAAGTCTCCAAACAATGTGAGCGTTTAACACTGCAATCCACACTGGCGCTGTTACCATGTGGAAATGACAACTTTGCGCAACAAGGTGAAACGATCAACTACACTGGGAAAAATAGCACTTGTATATGTAACAGTGAACAATGCGCACAAATGGTTAATTCTCAAGCCATCAAAACAAAAATGACCAGATCTCAGATATCACTTTGCAATACCGCGAGAATGACCTTTACATGCAAACGCGGATACACACTCACCAACTAGCCAAAACAAGAAACAGAAGTAAAAACGAGTCAGATTTGTTACCACTAGCATAATCAATTGAAAACCCAAAATGTATAAATATGTATGATTGTATAAGAGATGATTAGTATTCACGAAATAAATGGCCTTCATCCACTTTGTTATTTATGTGTTCTGTTTTCCCAATTATAATCCTAATGTGTTAAATTAAAAAGGCATGGACATTATAAAGTATATATATATATATATATATATATATATATATATATATATATAATTCATCCGATATATTTTAATAAACAAACTCATCGGTATATTTCATTTCCTACGGAGATAACTGAAACACATGTTAATGCTGTTGCGTTAAAACAGTATTAACTTTCAAAAGGTATGGACAACAATTTATAATAATATCCTATAAATAAAAAAATTATTGTTTGCGCAAGGTTTTTCCTCTTATGAAGATTATATTTAAATAAATATATAAACGCATATATATAGGTTTGCACAGACATAAATTTACGAGTTTAAATGTCGTCACGCATGTTTCTTAGTGTTAAAAGTCACCGTGATAAGTACTTATACGAATATATAAATTAGTAACTGCGAGAAAAATAGCTCACATTTTTTTAATGGTTTAATCTCTGTGCCGGAATAATTTTCTCACCACACAAAAAAGTAAGTCTACAAAATGAGAAACATACTATAATAATTGAACTTGCAGAAATTTACAGGTATTTTTGTATTACAAAACCCTATTGCCTATAGTTATTTGTCAAAACGACACGATTTCAAGTCCATACGATAAGACACAAATAGGTCTAATAGAATTATTAATGAACAAATTTGACTAAAAAGACAATAAAAGCATCTTTTGTATTAGGTATTGCGTACCTAGTAACAAATTAGTTCAAATATGACTTAAAAAATACACCAAGGTGAGCATGATCCAGTAGTATTATTTAATTCACTCATTTTTTTCGGGTTGACTGGAGACTCATCAGCAGGAGTCATTACTACGCCCAATACCTATTTTATAATTGGTTAGGAAATGATTTATAGGTACACAATGTATTGTTGGAACACAAATTCAAGCAGTAATGGATTTAACTCTGTATGAAGTTTCTCCTGAAATAGTACACTGTGCATATATTTTCTCCTGTAATTTTGAAGATGGGATTATAACACTGTTTACGCCCATGAATTTAAAGTCAAGCATAGCAGCTAATTTTAAAAACTATTAATTGCTTGGTTTAAACGTCAACTGACTTGTATGATTTGCTAGAATCATTGCGTAAATGAATTTACGTCCAAATTAGACGAGATGCCTGTTTTGGAAAAATAAGCGATACAAACTTAAATACTGTTTGTTGCGAAGACCTAATATATATGCAAGTATGTATTAGGTGTTGCGAACCTAGTAAAAAATTAATTCAGTTGTGACCAGAAGGATAAACCAAAGACAGCATGAACGGAAAGTATAATCTCATTCACATTCGTTTCGTGCTTACTGGCGACTCATCAGTGGGAGCCGGTATTATCCCCCTTTACCAAATTTATATTTGGGTGAAGAATGTGGGAGATTGTACCGTCCTATTATTCCACATTCTTCAACCAAATATAGAGTGTATATAGGGCTCTTACTTCTTGAAGATATGATAAACTACAGTTTTTGCCCTTTTACATTGCAAGGTCGTATCAATTGCAACACACCGATGTGCAGCGGACTATCCTGCATTTCCATTGGATTATTGACATGAAACATTTACGCTAATGTTGTTTCGTCTACGTGCGAAAATATTTCTGGCACATTAGAGCAAAATTGCGATTAACTCAACCACAAATTCAATGTAACATTTACCTGATTTTCGGATTGCGTACCGAAAGGTTTGAATCCACTGTCATCTTGATTTTTGCAGATATTTCGACCTCCGGGTACGGAGGTCTTTTTCAATGGCAAACACATCACCCACTAAGTTGATAATCAGTATGTCAAGTGGAAATATTAGTTTAAACTGCCTCATTTATACTTGTTTTTAGATCTATCAAGCATAACGTTTTTTTTAGAAAGGCTAGGAAAGTGTATATTAAATTGGTTTGTGTATATGTCTGCATGTATACACTCTTCACCATGAGATTACAGTGATTTAATGACAATTACTGACAGCTCACTAGATAAGCGTACGTCATGCCTGTGTGTATGTGTTCTCGTTTGTTATAGAATGAGGAGTAATCAGTTATTGCACGTGTACAATCATCCCAGTGAAATTACAGCGATTTGGCAACATTTGATTATTCACTAGATAAGCGTGTTTGTGTGTATGTGCGTGAGCGTTTACTTAAGACTGAGAACTAATCTGTTACATGTAATTACAGGCACGTGTAACGGTCATACAAGTAAAACTAAAATGATAACTGTCACTTCCTAAATGCACACGTCAGACTTATTTTACACGTACTTTTCTAAATGAAGTAATTACGAGTGACATTCCGGTGAAGAGGGGGGCAAGATACTATGAATAGAGTAAATAATTAAGAGGTAGCAAAATTAAATTAGAAACGGATAAAGTGGTTCAATAGGGTAGTAAGTTAAATTAAACGGTTCGTTAAAAAAAATTGAAAATTTATTAGATGAATTTATTTTTAGAAATTGAAAATTGCCTGATATAGAAAGATACTAGTAATAGTGCAAAGAAAATTGGGCTTTCTTAAAAATAATAAGCCTTCCCATCATGTATAGATAAATGTTTGTTAAGGGGGCTACACTAAAAACAGAACGAAAGATAATAGAAGAAATTAGATAACAAGTAATCAAGGATGAAATAATAAGACAGCCAGATAATAAATTATAAGATATTAAATTACTCACCCTCCACCTCTGTAAGTTCATATCAATCCAGTGTTCTTATTCTTTTACTTGAGCGGGTTTCTGATTCAGATTCGTGCAATCTTCGTTTCCTACCATTATTTAATGCTCTATTCCAAATAGGACCTAGTGATTTTTCTACGGCTGTTTCAATCATGATATCATTTCTCGATTTAATTTCTATGGATTCTCTAATCAATCTAGTCGATCTGCTACGGCCACAAATTGATATACGTCTACACCCATCCCAATTAATTGAGTGTCCTGTCTCTACTGTATGGCGTGCAAGATCCGATCTATTAACATGGCCATACTTGCATGCGGTTTTATGTTCCCCTCTTCTTACCCTAATTGGACGCATGGTTTCACCTACATACGTCAGGTAACAGTCGTTACATGGAATTTCATATACTCCTGATGTGTCTAATGGTTCTATTTTCTCCTTTTGGTTGGGCAGTTTAATACCTAGGGTAACGGTCTGTTTTAAAATAGTACGTATATTGTATTTGGATGCTATCATTTTGATTATCCTACTTAGTTTAGAATCAGGTATTACCATTACCCTCCGATCATCTTTTGTTTTATTTGATTTTACGTACTTCCAGTCATGATTAAATTTACTTATAATGCTCATTATAGTGGCTTCAATTAACTTTAGAAGATACCCATTAGCACTGAATATTTCTCGCAGTCTACCTAATTCAATCTCCCTATGCTTTTTATCTGTTAATCTTAAGCTTCTTATTATCATCGATTTTAAGATACCGATTTTTATTCTATATGGGTGATTTGAATTGAAATTAAGAAGGATACCTGAGTAAGTATCCTTCCTATAGACATCCCGTTCTAGTTTTGTGCCATTTCTAATTAACTTGACATCCAGAAATGGTAATTCGCCACATGATTCATTTTAAATTGTAAATTTCAATGTAAGAATATTGTTCTTCATTTTATATAGAAATTCTCTGTACCTTGCCCGGTTATGTGCTAATTTTAAAATATAGGTCTTGATCGCTTTAATTCATCAGCACATGACCAGTTTTTAATTTATGCTTGGGTTACAACATTTCCTGGTAATTTTTTACGCAGTTTGTTTACTGTATTATTTAGAACTGATCTATTTTAAACCAAGGTCTGCCATGGACCGTCAGTTATAACATGTTTTCTGTAACCTACTTTCATCGATTTCATGTTATATAGCAACCTCTCAATTAGTGCCCATTATTCAAAATGATCAAAACAAAGGCTATATTTCAAAACGAATTGTCTTAGCACAATTTGTCATGTTCATGTCCGGTTGGCACTGTATCAGATAAAACCTTCTTTTGCGATTGTTTTGATACAATTGGATCATTGATTTTGTCAAAAACGCAAACTTCACTTCCATAATTGTTGTCACCAATCGCACAGTCAATGATTATTAAATTTGAAAACCACTGTTTATTTGATGAAGGCTGTAGAAAGTTAATTTTTGAGGCCGCATAGAAATTGTATAGCCGAAACTTCCAGTCATGAACAATGTATGCGATACTATTGAAGGTAACAGCCACATATCAGATTTTGCATTCCAGATATGTGGACTGTGGTTTAATTCTCGCTAAGCACTTTACCGTCGTAATCTAATGCTGATCATCGAAGGTCGAAACGCGTTAGTACATCTGAATGGCGAAAGATTTTCCGTTGTTGGACGACAGGTTGAATATATATATATATATATATATATATATATATATATATATATATATATGGCGAAAACTGAAAAATTTTAATGTTCATGACCGCTTATAAATTGTGCCACCGACATTTCAAGGCAAGTGAAATATATGCGAGACTACCAGAAGTTACAGCTGTACATAAGATTTTCAATAGCTTATATATGCACTTTAGTTTGATCCTCGCTAGTTATTTTTCCGTCGTGCTCTGATGATGATCATAGATGGACCATACGCGTCAGTACGCATTATTGACAATAGTTATTCGGAGTTGTAGGACTCTATGGTTTCAATGAAATTGCTGATTATATCAAGCTAGATATCTTAACTTAAATAATTATTATCCTCCACCAATGATTGTTGAACACTTGTGTTGTTTATCTAGTCTTAACGAAAATATTTATATCTGCTAGAATATACTGAGCTATAAAAGTGCCCAAAAAAGAACTAGATAGTTGCAAAATTTTAGGGATATCTTGGAATATAAGACCAGAAAGACGCAATATTTGTGTTTAGGTGAGATGCAGATCTGTAGCTATGATTGCGTCGCGTAAGCATATTATCAGGCAACACGAGTGTTCGCCTGCTAAGGCATGTAAACATGCATTGTACATTTAATGCAGACATTCAGGTTAAATTTAAACTCAAATTCTGCCTATTGTTTGCGTTAGTAATTTATAAGTCTGAGCGGTAAGATGTAGAACATATGATAAACTGCGAATGATTCGTTGCTAAAACTTTGCGATTGATATTTTGCATGTATGAATCACGATTCAGATCGATGTGAACGCAAAATGAAAAATCTCTGGAGTTTAAAACAATTAATTTTTGTAATTAAAAAATAAATATTTTCGTTTATTTAATAAAAGAAAATAATGAAGTTTTTAGAATATTCGCGTTTGATTTGGGTTGCTCGAAAGAAGCACTACACTGTCAGTTGGTGCTTTAAGCTTAATTTTACTTTCTTTAATTTACAAAAAAAGTGTGATTTAAAATCAGTCTATAATCAAGATTGCGACCTTAATATACGCACCTGACCCATTAAGCACATTCCTTTGTCATTATAAACTAAGAATTGTATAGTGCAAAAAAGGAAATTTATCCTGTAGACCGGTTTCGTACTTATTTGAAACTCATCGTGTACTGGCCAGAATTGGCCGCGGACCGAGCTCTAAACTGCATCGAAATCTGGTTCTCTTACCACTGAACCGCTATGTCACAAACTTTACACAATTTTCAATTGTATACTAACTATTAATTCTTAGTTTATTTATCTCTTACGTGGAGAAGAATGGCTCAATAGTTAGAGAAATAGATTCCGAAGCAGTCGTGCACCAGTTCGTGCCCTGTTGGCGGCAAATTCTGAACAGTACGTGATGAGTTCTCAATAAGAACGAAACTGGTCTACTGAATGAGTGGCCTTTTGTACAATATATATTTTTCCGTTTATACTCATAAATGTATGGACATGGTAGCAACTTTAACTGACTGTCATTTTTCAATTTCCAGCAACAGACTTTTGAAAACTTACTATAAATAGATGTTTTCCGCACCCGCACATTCGTGATTTAATATGAATAAAAGGAGTGCCAAGTGGCCCTTACAGTTCTTTTGTTAGGTAATAATAATACTTAGTAATTACGTAGGAATTGATGGAGCTTGGTCTAGCTCGAGTTTTTCTGAGAAGATTTACTAAATTCTTTGAATAAAAAATATATTCAGTCATGTATTTTGCATATTTATGTATATATTCATTAATTTGTTCATGATTTCGCTCAGAAATCCACAGAGCACCAGATTCCAAAGCAGATGTGCCCAAGTTCAAGCCCTATCCGTGACAAATTCTGGACAGTTTGCGATGAGTTCTCTATACCGATTAAGCCAGTCTACTGGCTGAATTGCCTTTTCTACACTATATAATTCTTAGTTTATACTGACAAATGTATGCACTTAATGGGTTGGGTGTTTATATCTAGATCGCAAACTTGATTATAGCATTTGGTATCACCACCCACGCAACCTATGTTTATTTAATTATATATGCGTTAAGAACATGTTCGTTAATTATCGGCACTCGACATAAAGCTGACTGAATCTGTGCTGAAGCTTTCATTAATATAGTCTCCTGAAAACTGGGACGCTCGTAAATTAACAGTTCGAAAATGTATACTGCAGTTATGACGAATGTTCCTTTAAACCATTCCAAACATTATTTATGCTTTACGTTTTGATATTTTTTGGCGATTTTCTGTGCTTCTCTATTGATTACAACAGATGGTCAAATAACGTTACTCGTGATTGTAGAACTGATTTAATATAAGATTAATAATTTCTCCGTTTCCGCCGGCTAAACTTAATTAAATGCTATCATCACACGCACAGAAAATGATTTGAAAACGTAAATCGATTTTTTAAGCTATTGAGGAAGAAACGTTCAAGTGATTTTAAGACGAAAAATCAGTTTTTAAAAATTCACTTTAAATGTCGCTTATTTACAAACACAAAAAGCCTATTTCTGCTGAATTCCTTACTTTCGCCTCTTGATAAGAATGCGGTTTTCTTTGGAAATTGCAATAATGTTTTTTAATATAACTTTTAAATATTCACCCGAATGCATTTAAAAGCATAATGTGTGGATAAGCTTAAATCAGTTGTAATTGTTACTAAAATTTACCGAAAATACCAAATTAAATTTAGAATATTTAATTGAGATTACTACAATCACTTAGAATTTAAAACCTGTGTGGTTTCGGGCAGTAACGTCAGCTTGGTGTGTTAAATGGGGTACTTATATATATTCTTCTTTATAATGTCCATTCCTTTTTAAATTAACACAGTATTCTTATATATTGGAAAACACTAATAACGAAGCGGATAAAGGCCATTTATTTCGTGAATACTAATCATCTCTTATACAATCATAGATATTTATACATTTTGTGTTTTCAATTGATTATGCTAGTGGTAACAAATCTGATTCGTTTTTACTGCTGTTTCTCAAAACAAGAAACAGCAGTAAAAACGAGTCGGATTTGTTACCACTAATCAATCCAGAAACAAAATGTATAAATATACAGGGCATAGATAATTATATTCACCACTGTTTGTATTTTCCTGATATGTATATATATGCTCGCCATATATATATATATATATACTATGGATTTTTTATGAAATTTCCTTCTTTAATTAAAAGGGATGAGAATAATGTGATTGTCTAATGCAGGCTTAATATAGAGGACCAAATATTACGTAGTTTGTCATCTGATCTCACGGCAACTAACGGCTATATCTTTGATGTCCCATGTTATCCGAACAGCTAAAATCAAAAATGTCTCTTGAAGCCTACATCTTCTATTTTTCATACCATACACAACATTTAGTCCTCGATCACGCCAGCCGGGGAAGATTCGTTTAACCAAAAATCAAAATAAATCAAATCCTCACAAATTATATAGAAAAATGAGCATTTATTAATTGCGAAATAGGTACTAAGAATTTTTTAAATCAAGTTTTCACGCATGAGCTTTACATCGATTTAAGTTTGTCTAACCAGCCACGCAGCATGGCAAAACTACCAATTATGTATTAGGTGCTGTGCAGCTAGAAACATTATCTAGCAAGACTACCGTCAGTCAAATTACTGACGCGTTTTGACGTTTCATGATTATCTACATTGCATCGTGACACGCTGAATAACAAGGGACATGCAACGAATCATACGTAATATACATTAATTTAGATTGGCGGCTTTAACCCTAAGTAATCTTACATATTTTTTGCTTGACGAGAAATATTGGCTGCAAAATTTCTAACCAGGCAAATACGTAATATATTGGCAGCGTTTATCAGGTGTTTGTACATTTTGCAATTAAACAATCCTGTATTTTGCGAGTGGTGATAAAAATCATTCGATGAATGAAGTATAAACATGAGACGAAAGCTGGACAAATGTTACATTTGTGATTGAGAATGAATTTTGCAGCCAAATTTTACATTTAAGTACAATATGTTCAATATTACTACGTTGTAAATCCTTATACTTCATTTTCTAACACTTACATATGAAATACGGCTTGTTCTTCTTTAGTTAGTGTCACGTCATGATCTGGTAATTTCCAGGAAAAGTCGAAAAGCTTGATAGATTGGGATTGATGATTCATTATATATATATATATATATATATATATATATATATATATATATATATATATATCAAGTTAGAATATATTAGCAGAAAAAAAGTCAATCAGTTCGAGCTTTTGAGTAAACGAAATCAACAAAACGACATTCTAATTGTAAATTCTCTTAAAAGGTTTATAAACATCAATAAATAAACGAATGAAATTGTGTATAGATATTAAGATATGTAGCACCTGCAGTGTTTCATCACAAATCAGTGATATTTCATCACAACATAAGCAAAATATTCTCTAACATAATATCAAATTAATTAAAGCTTATAGATCAAAAAATAATATGGATGAAAATATGGATAGATGTATCCAAAACTGCCGGTAATTAAATTAGTTCAAATCAAGTTCACGTATTCGAGGAAAGCACCAACTCAATAATATTCTTATCTTCCAACTACGCAGAAAAACTAATGTTGGCCGCACGTACTGGCGTTATTCATTTGACCAAACAATGCAGGACTGTCTTAAGCTACAATCTCATGGACGGTTTAGAATTAAAGCATGATAGGTGTAAGTTATAGGTATAGCCATTCTTTGTTTGAATTAATATCAAAACGGCTTGCAATATCAATTGAGGAAAACGTAGCTAATCTACATTGTTACATCACTAGTAAACTTTAAATTGCGAGTAATCCTTGATTGATTATCTAAATTCATGTCATTTCCATCGTTGTATTTATTCGCCTACGTATACCGATATAAATTATTTTAATGACAAAAATTAACGCAACTATATATGCCATAATTACAATTATTCAATCAACATCAAACCCAAAGCCTCAAATAGATAACTTAGCATTTTAAGCTCAATTTGCCATGTTTCCTGGTTCTAAAGAAAGCAAACTTTCATGTGATGCACTATACCATTTAAAATAATTGACCAAAATTAGATAATGAAGTTAAGACTGTTTTTCAAATTATCGTGTTTATTTTAAGTTTTCGAAAAACATCGTCAGTATTTCCAGACATAATCTGAATTAACAATTTCATCAATATTTCAAACCCCATGATCATCACGTGCTGAATTTCCGAAATGGTTTATAAATGAATAATAGGCAGGAATAGCAAATGGGACACGATTTAAGAAATACGATTCTCCTCTAAATGATTGTGCATCACGGATTTTTACGTCTATATTAAAATATTTTTCCACCCACATAGACGTCAAAATTTTGCTATCGTAAAAATGGAATTTATTATTTTATATTAATAGTATTTATTTATTTATGCATTTATTTATTTATTTATGCATTTATTTTTTTAGTTATTTATTTATTTATTTGTTTCTTCTTCTTATTATTATTATTAATAGTAGTATTAATAAAAGTAGAAGCAGAACTATTATTATTATTATTATAAAGATTATTATTTCGTAATAATTTCATTACTATCATTTTCTCTATTACATTTATTATTTTTATTCATCCTATGTTTTTAAGCAGTTTTCTGTTCATTTTTTTGCTTTGAAAGCAAACTTTATTACCATTTCAAATTTTAAAAAAAGCAACTGCACACTGAAAATTAGTTTCCATTTTCTCATGGCCAGGTCTGTGCCACTTAACTTTTGGAAAATAAAATTGGTCGTATTAAATTGGCTCCAGTTTGACTAGTTATCTGTTTGAAAAAGAAAAATGTAAGCAGTTAATGGCATAGAAGTGTAGTAATAAGTTAGTGCATTTCGAAAATACATCTTCAACTTTGAAAATTAAATGTAGTTTACAAATAAATTGAAAAATTTTGTTCTATTTTTCCCTAAATCTATGGCGCTTTATGCACCATATATTCGTTTATTAGACTAAATCTTATTTCTGGCTTATGGTGAAATGCCGATTGTAAGCAGATCAGTTAACTAGTGAAACTTTGGTTCTCAAAGAAGTAAGGATTTTTCAGACGAACATTTGGATAGTCAGCCAGAAATCTCAAAAATTGTTTACTCTTAGTAAAATAAACCAAACCGTAGTTATTCACAAAATTGAGAAATATCACCTTTCTCAGCGAGTCGTATAATTCTTTTATACAAAATATGCTAATGAAAAAGGCTTGGTTATTTTTATGAATATGCGCTATTTTGTTTGTCACCAAAGAGAAATCGCCCACACTTTATGCTAATTAAATCGTTTCGAACAAAGTTTCCGAGAAGTAATTACGGAACATTCAAATTAACATGCGTTCGGAAGGATAGGGTTCTATAAAGTCACCATTGTAATTCAGAAACTTTCTGGTAAGTTATTAAAAGTCTTAAGTGTATATGGGTTTTACTTCTTCAATACAAAATTGGTTTATGTATGGAAATAATTACGCCGTCGTATACATTTTGCCAGGCTATATTTTTTACTAGTGACTCAATTATTTTTGGGAAAATTTTTGAAATCAATTTAACACATTTTTTGTCAACATGATATCGTTACTTGGTACTATAATAATTTAAGAAAAAAAATTCGCAATCTCGTTTGTTAGTCAGGTATTCGTAAATGGAATCTCAACGTTTACCGCGAAATGTGATAACTGATTATCGATCAAGGCCAGAGTGTATGGATTTATTGGAGTAACAGGTGTTCAGAAATTGTTTTAATTCTCAATTTCGTTGAACTATAGCATAAATTGATATCCATCATGTTGGTACCATGTTCCGACTCGGAAACCATAGTGTTAGAACCATGTACCTTTTCGGTACAATAATGTTGGTATCGGTTACTAGCACAATAGCCATAGTGTTAGTATCCCTTACAGACTCGGTATATATATTATATAGAGTGAGTTAGCGTTGAAGTCGCATTGTTGTAGACTATACGATGTTAGCTTCACTATTGCAGGTTTACACATTCGTCTAGGAGATTAGAAAATTCGTCCATCCCACATTCTTCACCCAAATATATATAGTGGTTAGTTGGTGTACACTGGCTCCTACTGATGAGTCGCCTGTGGGCACGAAACGAATGTGCACAGATTATACTTCCGTTCATGTTGCCTTTGGTTTATCCCTATTTCCAACTGAACAATTTGTTATTAGGGTCTGCAACACCTAATACATACTTGCATATATATAAGTTGTCCGCAACAAACAGTATTTACCTATTTATTTACTTTTATTTAAATAGTTAATGTCCACGTAGAATTTTTGAGAAATGTGTTTCAAAATTACGAGAAACCTGCCTTACATCTGAACATCCCGTAATTCTTTATTGTATATAAACAAGAAGCAATTTCTTTAGAGATTCATTTCTCATTGTGCACACTTCTTACACAGCAATGTGTGTTTGAGCATATGGCAAAAACAAGAATGTTTTATTATGTACATTTGCCTAACTGAGAATTTTGTTTCTTTCACATTCACACCGGCGAAACTCATGAGTGTTTTCGAGGTAAGTGATGAGTCATAAGCGGCGGCAGTTACACAGCATTTTTAATGTGTTCTAAATAGTCTTCGTCTACAACCCACTAGAGAAGACCGCTCACCGATTTATATCCTAAAGCAACGCACTTCTATAATTAATCATATGCACGAGTTGACGCGTTCGTCTACTTTGAAGCCAAATTACATCGGGTCACGTCTGACAGTCAAGCGAGGTCCCAAACTCTTTGACACTGATCAAAACTATAATTGAGCACCAGTATTTATTTACTGTTAGCAGTTTCTATGTGGGTTTCTTATTCGAATCTAAGATACAACAATAAATGTTAACATTCGATTGCAAACTCCAACAATTTCATTAAAGCCAAAAGGGAACATCAATATGGCAAGAATTATTACAGAGCATACTTAGAAAATAAAAATAGGACACCATCGTCGGTTTAGCTTCAAACTAGATTTAGACAACTGCAATATTGGTAGCAGGTATTATAGGACGGCTGGTTATAGGCAATACACTTAGGTCTTATTTGAGATATTTTTATACTTATATTTATTGAACTTTATTTTGCGTGTGACTGTAAATATTGTCCCTGGAAATTTAATGAAGTTAAGAAAGGTGCCAATTTTGGTTAATCAAACATTCTTTTCAAAAAATTCAATTCTATAGGTGGTCAAACATTATGGAAACAGCATACGCACACAAACACACACACAAACAGATGGTCGAGTTGTTTTTACTACCATTTATTTTTATTTATTATTTTAATTCTGTTTTTGCGTTTAATTCCTGACAATTACAGCGATATTTGGCCAGTCGCTCATGGAAATGCAACTGACGGAATTTAGCTTTTTTTGCATTACGTATTTACATAGCATTTGGTTGATAGTCTTGACACTGCAAACCTTTCTTTCTTGATAGCCTTTACGTTTTTTAATGCTCAATGTTTTAACCTGTGCTCTATAACACATTAACACAAAAACACGCGTATTCTGAGATTTACTTTGTCTCAAATGATAAATAATACGTTCCTAGCGTTAGTCATTTATACGCATGTTAAAAGACCAATAATTATGCCATCTAACTCATGCGTCTTGACTACCATTTAATACACTCATAGACGGTTTACCTGGGAATATTTTCTTATATACGCTAACTGAACCTTTATAGATTCAATGCCGCGTCTTGATGCTTTCAATATTGTAAATTGACTTGTAACTTGAAACTTGAAATTTAGACAATATATCTATTTATAAGTGCAACAATTTAGCACTCTAACTGAGAATGGGATATCCAAAAAAAGAGACATCACATAAATATAATTACTTCTGCTATCTGCGATGAATGAAATTACCTGGCGACATACACACACAAACACACACACATATATACATATATATATATATATATATATATATATATATATTAAAGGTTTAATGGCATGATTTAGATTATGTATATATATATATTGCTAGAGTAATCGAAGTATTTTATCAGGTAGTAAAGCAATTCTTCCGCTAGGTCAGTTTCGTCCTTACTGGGTAATTTTTAAGTACTGTCCAGAAATCTCTGCGGAAGGGATACGAACCTGTTTACATTCGCTTCGAAGTCTTTGACTCCGTTCAATTAATTTATCAGGTTAGATTAATTTCATGCGTTGAAGGGTGGCTTATTTATGGGAAGAGATGCTTCCTTTCCTAGAAAATATGTTTTAATGACGGCCAATAAACGAAGTAATCTATCTGGGATAATTTTGATTGATCCGAATTCACCTACATGTGTACCATTGAGCTTTCAGTAACAAAGAACAATAACATGTCATTAGGTTTTAGATTATCTAGTGAAGATCACATAACTTTATAGAGTATAATAAGAAATACATATAGGTGGTGTGATGTACTGGCAATCCTAGATGATATATTGATGTATACAAATATCCTGATGCAAGAAGAATCGGGATATCTTAACTATTTTCCAACGTGGTTCATAGAAATATCAGAAGGAAGCATTATGATATTAATAAATTTTATGGAAATGTTAAATTTATGTGCAGAAATAAGTTTTATTAAAAGTACTTAAAGTTGACCCGATTGGACATACTTTGTCTGTCCCAATCTAAGAAATGTTTATGCATTACATTCTTAAATATACTTTAAAAGATCACTTATCAAGTCAAACTTGTATGTGAAATTTCTAGATAACATTTCCTAATTTGAAATAACAGGTATAAGAATTTGTGGAAATTTCTTTATTTAACTAATCAGCTATGGGGATTAACGTTCAGCTAAGAAGATTCAGAAATAGTGATATTTCATTTCTTGATGTGAAATTGAAAAAGAAAGACAAGATATTAGAAATTGAAGTTTATAGGTTAAAAGGTGTAGCCTGATGCATTCTGACGTCTGGTAGATTACATGCTTGGTTTTGAAGGTATCAGGCTACTTGGATCTCACGGTGCAGAAGTCATACATTTGACGTTCTCGTATAACGCACTTAGTGAATGTGGTACAATTATCGTTGATGTGCTTTTTATATCCTTTAGAGCATAAATAAGTTTGAAAATCAGTGATTCAATTTTAGTTGCCAGAGTGATCATTAAAATCAAATATATGAATTTAGCAGCATTTAATTTGGCTAAAAAGCTAGACTATTTAGGAAAAAGCACACAATACACAACTTAATAAGAACGTGAATAAATCACCGATTTGCCTGCAGAATTAAGAATAAGAGATAATAAACATTTTATGGACTTTAGCATCGCTCTCCTAAATGTTCGATCTGATAAAATAAGGATTTTTTTAATAATAAGGACTTAGTTTACAGTTATGTACAACATTTACTCCAAATTATAAACCTAAAAAGCATGCTAATTACTGCACAGTAGCGAATTTGCTCCATCTTATTAAAAATATACTTGTGAAATAAAACATACATGTTTTTTTTAAATATAAATTTGGTGGGCATTCATAGTACAAGGAAAAATATATGCGTCTAGATTTTTAAATTAAAATCAGCGAATACTGTTTTGCATTACCGCGCTTTGCGTACGCGGGTTGTAGCTTTGCACTAACAGTTTCACAAAGATCCGATTGATTAACCTTTCCACGTACTCCTCTGTTTTGTCTTTGATCAGGCTGTGTGCGTATTCATCCCTTTCTTCCGAAGGCTTCAACATCGTTCATACTAATCATTGGAAATGCGGTGTTACGTAATCTTTGAATACTGGAAACGTTTCGGAACTCCAATATCTGTTCCATCATCACGCCAATGGTCACATATATACAGAGCACAATACTCACAACAGCAGATTTATGCAAATGTGGTAACCTCTTTCCGAAACCGTTCTATTTATATTTTAATTTTTTGACTCAACTAATTGTTTTAAATAAAGAATTTGTCTCAGTAACTAAATTCAATATATGCATATGCCTAGCGCACTTGAAAACGCTCACTCAACAACTACATCTATATATCTCCGCATCTATCTGCGATTAGTAGACCAATCCATATATATAATTTCAGCTATCTCAAATTCCAGGTATAAATAATTTCATCTCTTGTGCAGAATGTTGCAGGGGAGAGAGAACGTATCGAATGTTTTTGTTATAACTGTACTGTTGTGATGTCACGGTAATCAAAGTTAGAATTACCGAAACATTTTTGTTTCAATTTGGCTCACTGATTGGATTAATAAAATGTCTTCATGTATATTGTAAACTGATATAAATCGAAAGGTGAAAACCAATTCGACTCACCTTATAAGCATTCACAACGCTTAAAATCATCGTATTTAATTAGGCCAGCCCCAGGAAATTTCCCGTTGAAAAAGGAAAAAAAACTACATATTTCTTATCATATACTAATTTATGACAAAAATTAATTGACAATATACATCATACAATGATTTATACAATAGTTTTTTTCTAAAAAATATACTATTTGTAAGAGCGATTGGCATTAGTA
This sequence comes from Eudiplozoon nipponicum, assembly GCA_029291075.1. NCBI lineage: Eukaryota > Metazoa > Platyhelminthes > Monogenea > Mazocraeidea > Diplozoidae > Eudiplozoon > Eudiplozoon nipponicum. The sequence goes on from JAQBSW010000346.1 coordinate 213,863, forward strand.
CACTTGCAGTGTGCAAAAAAAGTTAATCAGAAAAATATTTTTTTCCTTCTCGTTTTCCTCTCAATGATCTAAATATTAATATATATATTGAAAAGCAAAAAAATGCATAATATTTCAAAATAGAGAGTTTGAAATAAGGCAACAACTAATAAATTACGCGTATCAACTCCAGTTCAAGCTCAATGCACGAACATGTTTTTTCTGCTTGCATAAATCCGGCTGCATTGTGTTTAACCATAAAGCTTCGTATGTAGCTAACTCATTTTTATAATTACATTTTATAGGTATATTAAAGGCTACGTCTGGACAGCATATGTCCGAATTTCATTTATTTATTGCGCAATTGTAGACGCTTATTCACTAGTTGATTTGCAACAGGCGTTTAAGTTGCAACGTTCTTTCATTCGAGAAATTAATCGTCGGATCGATCGACCTACGCAAGTTGATCGACGATTTGCACATGTATGTTTTTAAATAATATTTGAGGTCGATATTAACGGCAGTGTCTCTGGAATATATGGTAAACGTAAGTAGGTTACTTAAAATAACATTCGTATTTTAGCTGCATTAATTTTGCATGGTAATGCCGGTTCAACTATTTTCTGGTTTATACGCGAAAGAGAATCTCCATTAAACGGGATGTTCAGGTAAATTTCTATCTTTTTCGATTCTTCATACGTATATGTCTTTTGACTACTCTATTTAAAATTTGGCTCAATCAATTGTCTAGAATATCCATTAGACGTTAGATAGATTGTTGGTTTAGAATATTCGTCAACTTTAGAATCTCGACTAAGAAATTTGTCAATTCGTTGAAAACAGACACGAACAGTTGATAATTTACCGTAAATGGTCAAAATAATGCTGTTATGCAATTAATGTGCAGACCAGATTTGTTTACGTTTTATAGCCCTATTTAATTTACCAAAAAAATTGTTCTTTCGTAATACATCTAAGAAGACAGATAACCATCTTTATCATGCGCTGACGTGAGACTGATAGAAATTTGCGTCTTTATTGAAACTTTTATGTGATTGTGACCTGTGTAAAAGCCCCAGCTTCATGTAAACGCCGTACGACGTTACAAAATCAGTAAGGAACCAAGGATAGCTAAGTTAGTACTGTTGGGGGCTCTTATCAGGGCCGATATTGCATTCCCCGGTAAATGCCGAGAAAATTAGTTAGTATATAAGTCTAGAAATACTCCTAGACACTTGAGACCAGCTCTGGTTGATTGGGTCGTTGTTCCTCCTTTTGCAACGTTGACATCAGTGGTGAGTGAGTAGTTGAGTAATCTCGTTGAAGATTTGCAGTAAAGGCGCACTCGAAGGTCAAATAATTAGATGTCGCTCCGTCTCACTATTTGTGCAGCAACAATTGCCAATGTGTGTGATGTATGTCCAAAATTCAGCGAAGGTGACGGTAGCAGTTAGCACGCACACGTAATGCACAGAAGAAGGCAAACGCAACAACTGATTTGCATGGTAAATTCACCGGGCTTAAATAGTTTTGAAAACGAAAGCTCGCACGCCATTGGTTAACGGCAAATTTCGCTTGTTTCTCATTGGTGACGCGTAAATTGAATTGAATTTCATTTACGCAATATACCGGCGAATTGTTGTTGAGTCGTTACATTGTAGGGGTATTTTTGCGGGGTAGCTAATGTAAGATGTTGTACCACTCATACATAGACCTGGTAGCTGCTGTAGAGATCCGTGTTTATGATTAGTCCCCGACCTTTTCCAATTGGTGATGTGAGAAGGCTAAGTCGAATTATCATACGTCTATTGTACACATGCAAAAGAAAACGAATCAACACTATACTAGACAAAACGTCACAAATGACTTTGTACAAGTAATTATCAATTCACAGTTAAACAAAACGGTCCGTAATATAGACGGTAACAAAACCATATATTTTCAACACAAGTAATAATCAATTCACAAACGTCTGAATCTGGATGAATACATGTAAACGATTGAAAATATATGATGATATAAATAAAGTCACTGGTAAATATTGTCACTAAAAAGATATTCTTAAAAAAACTTCACAAATAATTAATCCACTGTTTTCTATGGTTTTAACTTATTGAATTATAATAATCCATTGAACTATAGAATTTGAGAAGTTGATTGCGGAACATCTGATGTCCTGATGCGTGAAATCATTACTGAATGCAAAGAAAAACTTTCGAACCACTTATGCACTATAAGCCACCGCATGTTCCCTCCGTATTTCGCGCGGGTGTCTATATTTATTGAACAAAACCCTATTAATTACAATTAGAATTGCAGTTCAAGAAATCTCAATTAAAATAGAATAGAATAGAATAGAATAGAATAGAATATCTTTATTTGGATTCAAACCACACATGTTCCATTAAATAATAAAATTGGAAAATGTACAATATAAAAAGATATCACATCACATATATATGTGCAATTAAGTGTGCTGTACAGTTTATCGGCATCTGAAAGATCAGCTGTAAACAGTGATAGATTCTTAATCAAAATTTAAAATTTAAGTTATAACTCGAATATTACATTTGTTGCTGAAACAATTAATCTTGGCTTTTATTTAACCATGAAAAAGTATTATCATAATCAAAATTAAAAATATCATCAGGATTAAACACTTTTTCTAGTTCGGTAGATAAAAATTTAAAAGACATTTTAGTTGGAGGCGTTTCTCTAAGCCCCTTTGGCAATTGATTATAAATTTTGTAAATTTTTGAAAAAGAGAATAGCTTGCTCGCAACATTCCCAATCAAAGGTGGAGATATTGCAAAATGACCAGATCTAGTTCCAATTTCATGACTCTTTCTTATGGGATTCATATAGGCACCAGACCACTGGTTTAAATGGAAAACTTTTATACAATAGCACATTCTCCGAAACCATAAAGGATGCAGTGATACAAATTGCAATCTAGTGGCGTATATAGTGCAGGAGATAGGACTAATTTGTTTCACAACTTTTCTTTGTACAGCTTCTATATTATTAGACAGACCCTTTGTTAAGGGATTCCAAGTAGCGGCGGCATATTCTAGTATCGGTCTAATCCATATTATAAATATTTTGAATTTTATTTCATGTGATATAATATTTCTATTTATCAATGCCCATCTGTTCTTGGCACTGCCTACTATCCTTTCAATATATCTCTCAGCAGAAGCCGTACAATGAATAGTTATGCCTAAATCCTTAATTTCTTGCATAAGTTTAATCTCAAAAACATCATTAATCTCAGCATCATGAAAATAAACATATATAAAATCTGTTCTGTTACCTATTTTTAAAGCTCTCGTCTTTTTACTGTTTATTCTCAGCCCTAGTGTTAATAAATATCTACTTAAATCATACAAATCAAGTGTCACATTATTTTTGGAGAATTCAACATTATTTGGATCAATTGGAAAGATTATTTTCAAATCATCAGCAAATTTGCAAACTCGACCGTTAGGAATCTTAGTTTCCAAATATGCAAATACAATTTTAAATAATATTGGTCCCAAACTGGATCCCTGTGGAACTCCACTTGTTACCCTTTTCGATTTAGATACCAAATCGTTTACTTGAATACTCATTCTTCGATTATATAAGTAGTACCTAAGTAATCTAAAATTATTCGGATCAATATTCAATAAATTAATCGCATTCAAGATAGCATCAAAAGATATAGAGTCAAAAGCTTTAGAGATATCTATGAATACAATTAATGCATCTAACTTTTTCTCATCTAATGTAATTACATGTTTCCACATAGAGAGCATATTAGTAGTTTTCGACCTGTCTTTCGTAAGGCCATGTTGGCATTTCTCGAAATCAGCCGGCAGTATACGTTCTAAATGATCAAGTATCAATCGTTCTATTATCTTCAAAAACGAAGGGATAATAGAGATTAATCTGTAATCACTGGTACACGTTGGCTTACTTACTTTTGGCAAAGGTTTAGCTACTATTGTTAGTATATCGATTGGTAATATCCCATTCTTCAAAATTTTATTTATAAAATTGCAGAGCGCATTCATAAAATTTAAAGGTAATTGAATTAGGTTATCAATCGATATACCAAGGTGATCTTTTTGTTTTTTTGATTTTATTTTTAACATTAATTCTATCAATGCATCACTGTCAATAATAAGTCCTAGATCCTGGTTTCCCGAAGATTCCGGTAGATCAATAGCATTATTTTTCTTCTGCGGATTACATAATAAGTTGCCAAATACTTCATCCAATTCACAAAGAAATTCATAATCAGCTTTACCCACAGGTAATATAAGGTTTAATTTTTCTTTATATTTACCGTAGTCTGTGAGGAGTTTGAACCCTAGTCTAGGATTACTCTTCAATTTAGCCAAAATAATTCTCTCTGATCTTTGACGGATTATCAGCAGTGATGAATTAATTTTTTTATCGATCATATCTAACCTCATTTTTTTATACTATTGATTAGACTACATTTCATTATATTATCTCGTTTGATTCTTAGCTTACATAACTTCCTATTGATTCGCTTTGGTATTACATCCGTAAATGTTGATGCTCTAAATATATCAGATAATAACAGTGAAACAGAAGAAACAAATTCGTCATCGTTCATGATAAATAAACTTTTATAATCAATTGATAAGCTTAATTCTCTAAAAAGATTCCAGTTGATTCTGGAACATTGCACGTGAGCATTTTCAAAATTA